>CM059971.1:12165422-12196701 GCA_030490835.1 Annona cherimola | reverse complement strand
ATTTTTGAATATTTTAAATTTTTTTGGATTTTCTAAAATCAGTAGCATTTCCGAAATTTTAAATTACTAAAAATGTCATTGACTTTAAAGAATCCCAAAAAAATCTTAAAATCTTTATAATGATAAAAATTGATACACTTGTTAAATACACTTAAATTAACAGTTCTATAAAAAAAAATTTAAATAAGTTAAATGCACCCAAGTGCATATAAAATCACTCCTCCAGGAAAATAGCTGTATTTGCTGTAAGTCTACTGGAAAATTGGTTGTATTCAATAATAAAACTGACTGCATTCATATACTTCCAAAAGTTAAAACTTACCACTTTCAATGGTGAAAAATATCATCAAGAACAATCCATCAAACAGAAAACAAATGCATACATGATCCATGAAAGTCTATCCTACCCATCACAACTGATACACGGTAAGATACAAGTGGTGCAGCAGAAAGTTTTCTTCGAGCTTTGGAGGTAAACTCTGAGAAAGTATCATCAAATTGTGCAAAAACATGAGTTATGGTTCCAGAAACAAGGCCTACACAAGTGTTTGGTTCTTGCATTACATGACATACAGAAAACACTGCTCATAGTCAAGAAGGACAAGTCACATAAGGTGGACTTAACCATCAAATTGGAGAATAAGGCAAGGTTCAATGTAGGATTACATCTTCGATTCTAAAGCACCTGCAACATTGAGTTGATTCAGATCAGCCATCCACTTCATGATTCATTATTTGTTCAGCATATCACAAAGGAAATTGATCAGATATTTTCTTTAGTAGATTTGTGTTTTTCTCCACAGAATATGATAACATTGAGTTTACGATCAATTTGTTGTATTTGATCAGCTTATAAGCAATGAGATGATTATAACATGATAACACATCAGATTAAGAGTACAAGATGACTCACCCTTGGGAATTGTATGTCAATTGCAAAACATAACCATTTTTTATCAGCTTATAAGAGATGAGTTGACTATAACATGATAACACATCAGATTAAGAGTACGATGTAACTCACCCTTGGGAGTTGTATGTCGATCTACGTACCAAAGTAAGGGCAATGTTAGTAGCTTGTTGCAACGTCAACAATTATTTGTAGGGTAAAATAGTGGTGGGCTCAGGAACATCTAAATAAAAGAAGTCAAGAAGCATTCCTAAAATGAGTATGCTCAGATGGATAAACTTAGAAAATGAACTACAAATATTTAAGGCTAACACAATCTTATTATGCTAGAGCTCATCCTTAGAAAATACATGTCAAACAAACCAAAAGGGGAATTTTATAGTTTACAACAAGACCAACTATTCTTTGCCACGTAAAATAGTGGCTGTTTCAACTAAGAGTGGAACTTAAGTAAGGTACTTATGGGTACCCATCGACCCGACCCTAATTTGGGTAAGACAAGGTACAAAATATTACCCATAGGTATGGGTAGGGTACAGGGTACAAAATATTACCCATGGGTATGGGTAGGGTATAAATTATTACCCGCTTCCTCAAATAAGGTACAAGTAAGATATGTTAGGTACCCGGAACCAACCCGCATAAGTATAATTATATATATGATGTATATTATATAGTATGCATTGTTTTTTGTTTGTAACATCTTGTATGCACACCCATGTTAGTATATTCAAATTCCAATCAAGCTTGTGCCATATAGAGCTATGGATTGTGAAGTAAGAAATTAGTTGAATTTTTATGCCATTGGCATTTGAAAGTCTTTTGTAAATAAATTTGTGAATTGTGATTGTAATATACTAATAGTTTTAATGTTAGATTGCGAAACTCTATGCTTTATATTTTTACATAATAATGTAAATAATAAGTTATGTATTTGTGATTTTAAAATATAAATGAGTATTGCTTTGTATTATTTAAAATAACATAAAAATATTTTTTAAGAAAATATTATAATTGAGTATTAAATGAACCAATTCGGAACTGATCTTATGGGTAATGAGTAATGGGTAGAATACACTAAGAACCAAACTGACAAATGAGTAAGGTAGGATAGGCTTTTTGCAAACAGGGTATGGGTAGGGTAAACCACTACCCAAACTGAATTGTCCCGAGTTCCACCCCTAGTTTCAACTATTCAGGGCCTGTTTAGAATGATCCAAGGGATTAGGTTGGGAGAATTACATTTTCCATTCTCAAAGCAACTTTTTTATTTTTCAATCAACTTATTTTCAATGAAAGGTCAGAAACATTATCATGGATAAAATTAGAAAATGAACCAAAATGAATATTTATAGGCTACATACTAAGCATGCCAACAACAATATCTTGCACTAGGTTCAGTCTTGATATCTTTTCTAAGCAACTACAATACCAAAAAATAAACTAATACCTTGAAAAGTGATGATTATCGAATTCACTCTTTTTATTTCTTTTGCATCTTTTTTATTTTATTTTTTGGTTAATATCAATCAATGACAGGGCTGACATAAAAGGAACCATGTACTTACCTAACTGAGGTGGGAAACAGGTTATGATGATAACAATGGAAAATCTCATTATAGAGCAGCAATATAATCAAGACGTTAGTAACTTATTATAAGAATTTTTCCACAAGATTCATAATCATGGATTTACTGGAGATTCTGCACCATGAAACCAAAGGCATTGACATAATGCTCTAAAGCATCAACTCCTAACAAGTTATGCGAAATACCCACACTAAAATTAGCAATATCGTGCACATGCAAGGAATAGAACGACAAGCATATTACCAAATCATAAGAATATAACGTCAGCACATAAGAAAGATATATCTCATAAAGGGACTAATTTGCCATTCATATTAACAAGAATTTCTCAAAATTACAGACCCCTCCAACTTAGCATCCATGATGTTGTCAAATGGAACTCCTTGAAATATGCTAGATTATATATTCTTTCATTTATTAATCACCAATTCAAAAACTAAAAGATATACATATCACTAATTCCAGAAAATAGCTGATAGTTCAATCTCGTTAATGTTGCAACCTACGATAGCCCTAGGTCATCTTTTGTTTGCATTACAGCCAACAACAGCAACACATATTGTGGTCTGCTACAATATGCAAATTGATACATCCTTTTTTTTAAATTTTGATGCATCAAGGTTCGCTACTCATTAGTTAATAGTTCCATAGGTTTGAAAGCTTTTTCTTTTTTTTTTTGTTTGGGTGGGGGGGGGGGGGGGGGGGGGGGGGGGGGGGAAATGATATCTATAGGTTTCAAAATCAAGTAAGCATCAATTAGTGATGAAGTAGAAAATAGCTCTAATATAGTCTCTTGGAACAACACAGTAGTTTCTAACATTTAACAAGGAGGATATAATACTTATTTAGAATAAAACCTATCAATTTCACTTAGAAGCCATATAACCCTTTTATGAAACATCAGCTTAAATTTTCATGAAGAAATTAATGGGACTGCAATTTGGAGCATTGTCCTTGTCCTTTGACATCAATACTAATGATACAACTACAATTTGATTGTCCTTGTGCTTTGACATCAATGATAACAATAGTACTCAAATTTGGTTATGTACATTATTTAACTCATATAATATGCCAGTAAAACATATAAATGGAAATTCAGTTACTCCATACAAGGCATTCGGCATGTAGCAAATCCAATATGCCTTGCTGCCTATTGTACATGCCCATGAATCTTAATGATACAGTAAAACAAGGTGGTGGCCTTACAAGCTCATTTAACCTTTAATCCATAGTGTGTATGGGTTAAGCAATGTGATTTAAGGCTACGTCCATGACTCCATCCACGGATACAGAAACACGGTGCAAGGCAGGGAAGGTAGATAACATGCAAAAGTCAACAATATAAAGAAGATCATCATTCCTATTTATTAAGAAGTTAAGTAAATGGAAATGGAAGTGGCAATTTACCCCCAAGCTGTGCGAGAAACCCCAATAGCTTTGCATATTAAAAGCCCTCCTCTGGTTGTTCTTTGAATGTAATATAAGCTGGCATGCGATTGAGGCACATTTCCATAAGACATTTCCCTTCTCAATGGAGTTAAAACTATCCCCGTCAAAAATAAAATCAGGAAGGTGCTTTCAGAAGTAATATTTCATAAGGAACATTCATCTTCATCGACTAGCCATCCTTGAAAAGGAATCAATATTAGAACATACCCTTTAAGAAATTATCAGCAAAGATAACCCAAATAAATCCTCTTCAAAAGAAGTTACAATATAAACTGGCGAATACTGTAGATTATGTTATGCATTATCTTAACCAACATGAGAGCAAGTAGGTAATGGAAATGTTTGGCCAAAAGAAGACAATTTTTATAAAAAAAATAGATTAAGTCAATCCGCAATCATAAATCTTATCACTAACAAAGACACAATGATGGATCGGAGCATTTCTCAAACAAGCAAATCTTAGATTCAGTCCCAAGTTGGAAATTTGCGAAATTCAAAACAGCAAAAAGCAATTGATGGGCATACTTCAATCTAAAGTTAGGTAAGGCGGGCCTGCTACAGAGGCATTGAAATGCAACAAGCCTAAAAAACAAAGAGTACCAGACTAAGAAGCTGAAGGAGTCATGAACTTTTACTAATGTCTAAGAAATTTGCCGACTTGAAGTCCTAAGTTTTGAAACATAATCCCAGGGGGAAATCTACGATCACACGACAAAACCAAAAACGTGATGCCTTGAAACATAGTTCTCGGAGGAAAAAATTAGTAAGATCACACACCTAATTGAAGACCCTAAATATGTCCCTAAGTAGAGAAGAACCGAGAATGAGTGAAATTTGAAACCCTAGATCCAACCCTAAGTAGAGAAGAACCAAGAATCTGCACAATAGGATCTGAGAAAATCACAATGTTTAGAGAGATATAAAATGCAATCCGAAGAGAAAGAAGAAAAGAGAGGTGAAATCACCAGTTTGAAACGAGATTTAGAGGCGAGAGAGAGCTTGCCGATATCGTGCTAGGAAGAGGCATCAATCGGATTCGCGAAAAGAAGAGCAGGGAGGGGCGAGAGACAGAAGCAAGGTAGAGAGGCAAGCTGCAACTTTGGCGTTGGGGCATGTTTAGCTATTTTTTAAATCAAATTTTTTCTATTTAGGGTATATTTGTTTAACACTAAAATTTTTTAATTTAAATTTTTTAATCTAAAAATTTTTACTTTTCGAATTATCCTATTTTTAATTTTTTTCATGTCTTTTTATATTTTACCTTTCAATCATTTCTACATAATTACTTTTACAATTAATCTATTTATTTTAATTTTATTCTTTTTCTCTCAATTATTATCCTTACCATATCACATCAATTTTTTCTAATTCAAAAACTATTACATTCAAAGCTTTTTATCTAAAAGTTTTATTACTTTTCAAACACAATTCTAGTATATTTTGATAAAATAAAAACTTTTCAGATTAAGGGTGTGTTTGGCAATGAGTATAAAATGTCAAGTTAAAACTTTTCAATCTAAAGTTTTTCATCTCCATAGTTACCATATTTTTTAATTATTTTTTCACATTTTCCTATACAACTACCCTACTTTTCAATCATTTCTACACAATTACTCATACAACTAACCTATCTATTTTAACTTTATCATCTTTACTATTTATTATTACCCTTATCATATCACATAATTTGACAACTCTTATTATCCGAAATTTTCATCAAAAGTTTTATCCATTCTCAAACACTTCCTAAAATTTTTTTCCAGTAATTATCGTATTTTAAAATTTTTAAAAAAAATTTCTTATATAAATACCCTACTTTTAATCATTTTTACAAACTATCCATATAATTAACCTATTTATTTTAACTTTATTTTCTTTGTTTATTATCATTACTCTTATTAAATCATATTATTTTATACCATTTTAAAAACGGTTCTAAAAAAAATTTTCATCTAAAACTTTTATCCTTCCTCAAACATGCCCTGGAAGGGTCTTTCTATATATACAAAAAATTTTCAAACTAAGAGAACATTTGATTTGATGGATGCTTAGGGTAAGATAGAGTAACGTGGGAGTACAATTTCTAAAACTAATAATTAGTCAACTCATCAACACTATTTCTTCAATGTTATATTTATATTGCAATCATTTTTCTACCAACTACTCTTCAATAATCCTATTGATTCCAATTTCACCCTATAATTTCATATTAGTTACATGTTTCTTAAAATACTCTTTTTTACTTGTGACAACATCCCACATTCTCACAAAATTTCAACAAAATAAATATCCCTAAATATTTTATTCTATACAATTAACCTATTTTTTAACTATTTCTTTACATCTTATATAACTATCATACTTTTCAATCATTTTTATATAATTACCCATACAAATAAACTATCTATTCTAACTTTGTTCGCTTTACTCCACATCATTACGTTTATTATATCATACCTTTTTTTCATTTCAAAAATTCTACACCAAAATATTTTTTATCTGAAAGTTTTATAACTTCCCAACATACTCTAAAATTTTTTACTCTTCATTACTCTTTATGCTTTAATTATTTCTTTACATCTTCTTATACAACTACTTTACTTTTTGATTATTTCTACACAACCATATATGCAACTAATCTATCTATTTTAAGTTTATGTTATCTTTATTTCTCATCATTATCTCTATCATATTACATCTTGTTCTCCCATTTTTTAAAAACTTGTACGCCAAAAATTTACTATACACCTCCTAAATATATGTTTTGTGAGTTCCCATAGGCAATCAGATCGATTGAATAGTTTTTCTACATAGGGTATGTTTAGAAAATGATAAAACTTTTAAATGAAAATTTTTTAATATAAAAGTTTTGAATTTGAAGATAATAAGATAATATAATATGAGTAATAATGATTAGTAAAAAAGAATAAAGTTAAAATAGATAAGTTAGTTGTACGGGAGGTTACGTAGAAATGATAAAAAAGTATATAGTTGTATAGGAAGATGTGAAAAAATGATTAAAAAATATGATAGTTATATATCGTGAAAATTTTTAGCTTAACTTCTTTTATTATTATCAAACACACCCGTAATCAAGTAATTCAGTCCATCTTACGTATCGTAGCCATTTAAATTTTCCATAAATATTAGAATTTTTTTCATAAGTAAATATTATATTTGGTTGCATTCTCCTTTATATGCAACTATTTAAAATTTCGCTGAAAAAATAACTTTGTTTCCGTGAGCATGTTTAGGAAGTGATAAAACTTTTGATGTAAATATTTTTGAAATAAGAATAAATAATGTGATATGATAGAGATAATAATAATGAGTAAAGAGAGTAATGTCAAAATAAATAGGTTAGATATTAGGTAGTTATATAAAAATAATCAAAAAGTAAAATAGTTGCATAAGTAGAGTGTAATAAAAATTAAAAAATAGGATAATTATGAAGAAAATGAAAAGTTTTATTTTGAAATGTTTTCCGTATAAACAAATACCCATATATCTTTTTATACGACATGACATCACATCACATTCAATTACTCACTTTCCAATCACTATCTTTGTATTCTAATTATTTTTTATGTATTTTTTGACAACTAAACTGTCAAGTTTGATTTTGTTTTCTTTATTTTTAATCAAATTTCATCATATGACCACTCGTTAATTTCTTTAAAAAAAATTCGACAGAATTTCCATATTTTCTTCTTCTACTAAACCTAGCCAATTAATTAAAGAATATAACCTTGTTTCCGGAAAAGAATAATAAAAACTCACCAGCGGCAACGCCTCATTTCATTTTTTAAATTCAGAAGGACAATTTATCCTATTGCAGGGGAATCATGAGACCTGTAATATTCATTGGAAAAATATAGTTTTTTTTCACTTGAAGAAACACCTTATTGATCTAATCGAGTATCCGACAATGGGCATATTTGTTACAAAAAAAAAAAGAGTGGTCATATTGGAAATAATTATAAGATTAGGGCGTGTTTGGGAATAGATAAAACTTTTAGTGAAAAATTTTAGAGAATAAAATTTTTCAAATGATGTGATATGATAGGGGTGATGATGAGGAGTAAAAAGGATAAAGTTAAAATAAATAGATTAGTTGTATATGTAATTGTGTAGAAATGATTAAAAAGTATGATAGTTGTATAGGAAAATATGAAAAAATGATTAAAAAATATTGTAGTTGCGGAGAGTGAAAAGTTTTAGATTAAAAAGTTTTAACTTGATATTTTATACTCATTGGCAAACATACCCTTAACATCTTAAATATCATGAGCATGTTGAGTGCTACTAGATTAGGCGGCGAACTGAGGACTTTGAGAGGGTCTTCTTTCAACCCAGACCAACCCAAATGCAAAATACGCAGATTTTTAACAGCAGAAATCCAATACAATAACTCTTTTAAATGCCCGTACAATATAAGTTCTTGAAGAGTTAGAGGAGGATCCATGAGAGAATGTAAGTCGATTTCTTCATCCTCTTCTATTGAATTGAGTTCAAGGTATTTCAGGTGGCTCATTTTCTCAATCGAATTGCACAAATGATGCCCATCTTCTTTTTCTTAACTTCATTACATCTAAAACTCTTAATTGAATAAGCTTCCCTAATTCCTCAACTATACCACTCTCTGCCTTAAGTTTTCTTAAATCATGTAAGGATGTTAGCTTCCCGATTCCACTAGGCACTTTAACACCAACCATATCATAAAAGGCAGAATTACTTTCTTTCAAGCTACAAGAAATAGAAGGTGACGTAAGCATTGGAGTTTGTAAATCTCTACAGGCAATTCACGTATAAAGGTTTCTTCAATAATTAAAGATTCCAAGTTTCTTAGCTCCCCTATCGAACTTGGAAGATGTTTGACCTCTAACTCATGCAAACCAAGATGCCTCAAATGTAGCAATGTTGTTAGGTCTTTTGGAAAGCTATCCATGTAAATGCTAGTAAGCTCTCAAATTCTCAACAATCGCAACCCAGCAAAAGATGTGATAACAAAGGAGGTAATAGATTGCCCAGACTCTCCGAAAATGAAAAGGAAACGAAGACGTGAGGAAGAAGAGCTCTCACATTTTGGTACCATTTTACCTTTGTTATGGTAAATAGATAGACGTCGAACTCTATCAGATAATGTTATTTTCCCTTCAATATTAGGTTTGAAAGTTTTTTTGTTTTTTTGAAGGTACATAGGTTTGAAAGTGGAGTAAGCATCAATTAGTAAGAAAGCAAAAATAGCTCTAGTATGGCCTCTTGGAACAACACAGCAATTTCCGACATTTCACAATAGGGGTGTAAATAGGGTTGGGTTCAACCCGAGCCCGCATCAACCCGAACCGATTTATACCATGATTGGGTTGAGGTTTTGGAAATTTGGTTTTTAAAAAATGGGTTCAACCCGACCCGATTTTTAAAATGGGTTGGGTTGGGTTAGGGGTCGATCAACCCGACCCGAGCCGATTTCATAAGATATGTATTTACATATATTTATGAGAGTGTATTTCATTCATATTGCTTAGATATTTAAATAAAATTGTGTTGAGTTTGGAAATTTGTTTGACTATTTGGTTGTCAAATGTTATTTGAATTTATTTGGTTTGGAAATATATTTGGTTAATTAGTTGTGAAATTGTGTTTGGATTATTTGGTTATATTGCATCGTAAATAGGTTGTTTAGATATTTGCTCGCATTGGTGATTTAGAATAACATAACAGGTCAACTGAGAACTTAAGATGTTTGTAGTTTTGATTGGAAGCCAACTAAGAAGGTAAGTAAGACTATAATATTCATTTTTCTATTTTGCATAATTTACTGTAATAATTTTACTTGGCTTTCACTTTTTGACTTGCAGAAGACATCGATTGCTCAAAAATACAAAAACAAAAAAACGAATCAATTACTAAACTTATCCTCCACTTTTGAGCTATGTAGAACTTTTATTGGTACTTATTGTTTTTATAATTATAATTATTTTTATTATTTTAGAAATTCAGGTGAACAAAACTTTAACTAGCATTGATAACATGTGTAATCTATTAGCCCGATTTCTAACCCGAACCGAACCGATTTGAGGTGGGTTGAAATAGGGTTGGGTTAAGATGTGAAAAATAGGGTTGAAAGTAAGGTTGGGTTGTGATTTTACAAGGTGGGTTAGGGTTGTATTTGTGCCAACCCGAGTCAACCCGACCCGATTTACACCCCTATTTCACAAGGGGGATAAAATACTTATTTATAATAAATCCTCTCAATTTCACATATTACTACTACAATTTGGCTGTCCTTGTTCTTTGACATCAATATAAAAAATGCAACTAAAATTTGGTCATGTAAGTTATTTAACTCATGTGATATGCCAGTAAAACATATAAAAGGAAATTAAGCTACTCCATGCAAGGCATTAGGCATGTAGCAAATCCAAGATGGCTTGCTGCGTATCGTACATGCCAATGGATCTTATATAATGATACAATAGAACTGGATGGCGGCCCTGTATGCCCATTTAACCTTAAATCCATAGAGTGTATGGGTTAAGGAATGCAAGCCAAGGTTATATCCATGTCTCAGTCCACGGATCCACAAACATGTGGCAAGACGAGGAGGCTAGAGAATATGCAAAAGTCAACAACATAAACAAGATTATCATTCCCATTTATGAAAAAGTAGAGTAAATGGAAGTGGAAGTGGCAATTTACCCCCTGAGCTGTGTGAGAAACCCCAATGGCTTTGCACATGAAAAGCCCTCCGCTGGTTGTTTTTTGAAAGTAATACAAGCAGACGTGATTGAGGCACATTTCCATAAGAAATTTATCTTGTCGATGGAGTTAAAACTACCCCGTCGAAAATAAAATCAGGAAGGTGACCAGCATTTTAGCGAGATGGCAGCACACTGGGCTCTCATGCCCGAGGTCCAGGAATCGACCATGCAGCAGCAAAATGTTGGGAAAACCTAATTGATTAAATCTATAATCACCCAGGAACCTCCATGCTAAATCACTAAGAAAAATAAAACCATAAGCGGAAGCATACCTGAATCCATAGAAGCGGTTTTCCTTGAATCCTTGTGGTTTATTGGTCTTCCAAGTTAATGCCCTAGGGTTATTGAGAAGGTAGCTCCTCTTCTCTACTGATGGGATGGTAGAAAAGAACCCTGATAGGATGCATAACCCGGGGACCACAACCATTTATATAGGGAGCCTATCTTTCGTATTTCTAATTTAGCCCATCATAAAAATAGAAATTAGAAATTAGGCTGAAAGGGTTTCTACGCATAGGAGATCCATACTTTATTAGATGATTTAGGTCCATAATTCCTTATAAGATCACTTTATAATTTGGGCCACTATTTATGATAGCGTATACATATAATTAATATATATGTGTCCAAAATTCCAACACAAAAGTCCAATGTGGTGTAACCTACGCACAAATCGAAAAAAAATAAAAATAAAAATAAAAAAATCAGGAAGGTGCTTTCAGAAGTAAGATTTCATGACAGCAAATTCATCAACTAGTTATCCTTGAAAAAGAATCAATATTAGAACATACCCTTTAAGAAATGATCAGCAGAAATAACCCAAATAATTCCTCCTCGAGGAAGTTACAATATAATGCATTACCTTAAAAAACATGAGAGCAAGTAGGAAATGGAAATAGAGTACGTCAATCCGCAATCATAAATCTTATCACTGACAAAGACACCATGATGGATTGGAGCATTTCTAAAACGCAAATTTTAGATTCTGTCCCAAGCTGGAAATTTGCTAGCAAAAAGCGATTGTTAGGCGTACTCAATCTAAAGTCGGGCTTCTATTTAAAAAAATAAAATAAAACAAAATAAAATTCTAAAGTCGGGCAAGGAGGGCCTGCTACAAGGGCCTTGAAACGCAACAAGCCTAAAACGGGCGCTGGCATTCACCGCCGGTGCACTCGGGTTCATTTCACTGATGTATAAGAAATTTGTCGACTCGAAGTCCTAAGTTTGAAACATAATACTACGAGAAAACATTATGATCACATGACAAAACCAAAAATGTGAATTCTTAAATCATAATCCTTAGAGGAAAAAACAGTAAAGTTGCATACCTAATTTAAGACACTAAATCTGACCCTAAGTACAAGAGAACTGGAAATGAGTGAAATTGGAAACCCTATATCCAACCTCAAGTAAAGAGGAACCCAGAACACGCACAATAATATCTGAGAAAATCTCAATGTTTGGAGAGATTGAAATACAATACGAAGAGAAAGAAGAAAAGAAAGATAAAACTACCAATTTGAAATGAGATTTAGAGGCAAGATAAAGCGTGCGTGCTCATCTCATACTAGGAATAGGTATCAATTAAATTTTACGATAGAAGAGTCGTAAGGGCAAGAGAGGTATGACATCCGCAATTTTTAATTGAAGGCCTAAGCATATGTCTTGTATAAGTGGAAATTTTAAACTATAAAATTAGTGAAATTGAATATAAATTAATGTCCTAAAATTATAAAGTGAAAAAGGTAATAAATAAATAAATAATGACAAGTTAAAGTGCAATTATTAAATGAAACAATGCATGTATATTAATTATTCTTAAATTAATTAATTTCAGTCAAATGATCCAATTTAAATAATTAGTTGGTCTAATTTATTTAAATTAATGAATAACTACGATTTAATGATCCTAAATACATATCATGAGCTTAAATCATAAGATGTAAAACTTTATGATTTATGTATGTAAATATATATGGATATATATGATATATATATATATAATGAAGGAGGTGTAGCTACACATGCACGTGTTGATTACCAAAAGAAAAGAAGAATCAAAGGAGTTTTAGCCCCTTTCTAAACCATGAACAGGGGGTGAGAAAAACTGAGAAGAGAGAGAAAAGAAGAATAAGAAAGAGAAAAAGAAGGAGAAGAAAAAGAAGAGAGAGAGTCCACTGCCATGCTGACGTCCATTAGCCGATGTGCTAGTCATCGCAAGTAAGGAAGATGAGCTTTTTTTATTTTCTTTTAAAGAAATTCCTACAAATCATGTTCCAAGCATGGGGCATTTGCTACATTGATATAGATGTAGAGACCCGATCCTATGTAGTCCGCTGTAAAATGGACCCCACACATATTAGATTGTAATGAAACTTTATACACTCATTTATCCATATATAAATCATACTTTAGACGGTTTAGATGTTGAAAAAACCACTTTAAACTTGATATTTACATTAAACTATTTTATTACGTCGATTTTGCACCATTTTAAGATGGGGACTACGCACATGTTGGATTTGGATGAAAATTGGTATACTAATAAAGTGAACAATTCTAAATACAATAGGTGGGGTAGATTTTCCATTTATGATCAGGTGGGGCCCACAGTGCATGGACTGCATGGTGCAGTCGCATGCACTGGAATATTTCCCATAGATGTATATGTATGGAAAGGAAATCATGAAAAGAGAAGAGGATTTGATTCCATATTGAAAGGGGGAGGATATTATTTTGAAATTTATTCCTAAAATGGGTAGAAATAATGGAGGTTTTCATAGATTCATATAGATCTTCATTTTGGGAGACGAATAATGCCAATGAAATGTGAAAAATTGAATCCTATTCACAAATCTAAAGTTTTACAGTTAGGGTTTAATATTTTTATATCAAAAATCTTTGATTCTTACATCAATGAGGAAGTAAAGTATGTGATTTAAGGTATAGGGGTGTCTAATGATGCATTTTAAAAGGGATTTGAATTTTGATTCAACCCAAAAGGTAGGACAATTGGGGAACACGAGTATAAGCATGGGGCTTTGATGAAAAATATATAGGAAATGACTAATATAGGATTTATGAGATTTTCAAATGGAAGGAAATAAGATAAGTCTTGGGTAAAATAAGTTGATAGGTCAAATGGTTTAGTTTCTATTAAAAAGTTAAAATTGAATTGAATAATTGAGGTTGTAAAGAAAAATGGAAGTAATGGGGAACCCAATGAATGCTAATGTGGGTAACCCTATTACAAGTAAATGAGATCTAAGTTATAGAAAATAAGCTTAATATTTTAAATGTAAGTTTGTGTTGAAATAAGACAAAAAATGCCACCTACTAAGAGTATGAAATTGCATATTTAGTTTGAGCCTGAGAGTAATGTATTTCAAGGTTAGTTAAATTATAGCGCTATGGTTTACTTAATTTGAATATATGGTTAAGCTAAAGAGAGTTAGGGAATTTGGATAAGGAGATTTCAAGTTAATAAATACCTGAACTCCATGTTCAAAAGTCTTGGAAAAAAATTAGTTAGATGCATGATTAGTCATGAAATGAGTGTATGTAATGGTCTAAACAAATACTTAATTGTATTCTTTATTGGCTATGATAGGAAAGGGTAAAGAAAAAATGGAGAAAAGCTAAAGGAAAAGGTAAACAAGCCCTTCAAGAAAAGAATAGTATGATAAGAAAATTTATTTTTACCATTTGATTTTAAAACATATGCATAAGCTATTTATTAATGAGTTTATTTTATGTAAATACTTCCTTAAATTGATCTGTATCATAAAAGTATTCGGGGATGAGAACTACCTTATGCATATGTTTTAAAGAAAAATGTGTGCTTTAGAATATGTTTCACAACTAGATTTTTATGTACAAACCTTGATATCATGTTGGGTTGACAAAACTCAATTCAGATCATAAATGCATATGATGCACATGTGAATGTAAGCCAAGCATGAAAAGTGAATCAAGCAGGCTTGTCAAGGTTGGAATAGGATAAGTTGTCCACCCTTGATGTAGCCAAGTCAGTGAGCCCGACGCCTTTCAGTAGAAGGGTTTTTATGAGTAGATGATCACTTGGTAAGTATCACCACCAAATTGAATGATGCATATGTGTACACTCATCTTATTATCACACAACATAATGAGAACTTAAGAATTTTATAATTTCAATAGATGCCACGAGTTTTGGAAAGTATATATATTTTTAAATACTTGCTTACTGAGTATTATATAGTCATTTTCTCTCAATTAACTAGTGAATGTATACGATGCAGATTTGATAGAAGAATCTTCACTGCTAATAAAATAGTGAAAATATGATTTTTTATGCATTTGGAGTATTTAGAGCTTCTGGATGTAATTATTATAGTTGTGATTATATTTTACATTTTAATTTTTTATATCTGTAGAGTAAGACTTCACATTATGGCACACCCACAAGTCACGACACTATAGAGGACAACAATGGAGAGAGGCCAACAGGGCAACATCAGCTGCAACATTGATATGCAACTATTTACAATTTAGCTGAAAAAACTAGTTTTGTTTTTATCCCTTTTAATATGATGTGACATCCATTTCTTAATTTCCAATCATTATCTGTTTTCCACGAAATTTTTCTATTTTTTCCTTGATAACAAACCGAGCCACTTAATAAAAAAATATAATCTTGTTTCAGAAAAAAATCGGGAACTCACCCACAACAACGCCTTCTACCATTATTTAAATTTAGGGTGTGTTTGGCAATAACAAAAAAATGTCAACTTAAAACTTTTCAATCTAAAACTTTTCACCATCTATAATTATTATATTTTTTAATCATTTTTTCACATTTTCCCATACAACTACCCTACTTTTTAATCATTTCTACACAACTACCCATACAATTAACCTATCTATTTTAACTTTATTATCTTTACTCCTCATCATTACCCCTATCATATCACATCATTTGACAACTTTTACTCTCCAAAACTTTTCATCAAAAGTTTTATCTATTCCCAAACACACCCTTAGAAGGATAATTTGCCCTATTGCAGGGGAATAGTGAGACCTGTAATATTCATTGGAAAAATAGAGTAGTTTTCCCTTTTCGTTTTTTTTACTTGAAGTAACTCCTTATCGATCTAAACAAGCATTCCAAAAGCGGTCATATTGAGAATAATTATGAGATTAACATTTTAAACAACATCACACTTATTCAGAAATGAAAAATTCACTACTTATAATATGCGGTGAAGCAAAAGCAAAATAAAAGGACACGTAAGATAGAATATATGCAAAGCATCAGTAATCACTCACCAGTCGTAACTCATTGCCTTTGAAGAATATCATTAAAATTTTTGTGTAGTGTCTGATTCAGAGTCATAGTGGGTGACAAGAGGAATATGCCGAATAAAATTTGCTCTTTCTTCTTCATCATCACTTTGAAGACTGTTCAAAAAATGTACGGGCATATCCGACAACTCAAGCTTCTTAAGATTAGTAAGGTGCTCAAGCCAATAAGGAGTTTCCACCAGTACTTCACATTCATCAATTAATAGAACTTCTAGATTAGGCATTGCTTCCTTTTCTATCGTTACTTTCTTCAATCCTCTTAAAACTTTCAACTCTAACCTCCTGAGTTTTGGATAACCACCTTCCTTTGCATATAATTCTTCACCATCATAAGCATTACATATGATGTTGAGTACTACTAGATTAGGCAGCGAACTGAGGACTTTAAGAGGGTCTTCTTTCAACCCAGACCAACCCAAACGCAGAATTCGTAGATTTTTAAGAGCAGAAATCCAATACGGTAACTCTTTTAAATGCCCGTACAATAAAAGTTCTTGAAGAGTTAGAGGAGGATCTATGAGAGAATGTAAGTCCATTTCTTCATCCTCTTCTATTGAATTGAGTTCAAGGTATTTCAAGTGGCTCATTTTCTCAATCGAATTGCACAAATGATGCCCATCTTCTTTTTTTAACTTCAGAATCTCTAAATTTCTTAATTGAGTAAGCTTCCCTAATTCCTCAACTATTCCACTCTCTGCCTCAAGTTTTCTTAAATTATGTAAGGATGTTAGCTTCCCAATTCCACTAGGCACTTTAACACCATCCTCAGTATGAAAAGCAGAATCACTTTCTTCTAAGTCACGAGAAACACATAGGTGACGTAAGCATTGGAGTTTGTAAATTTCCATAGGCAATTCACATATAAAGGTGTCTTCAATAATTAAAGATTCCAAGTTTCTTAGCTCCCCTATCGAACTTGGAAGATGTTTGACCTCCAACTGATGCAAACCAAGATACCTCAAATGTAGCAATGTTGTTAGGTCTTTTGGAAACCTATCCATGTAAATGCTAGTAAGATTTAAAATTCTCAACAATCGTAACCCAACAAAAGATGTGATAGCAGAGGAGGTAATAGATTGCCCAAACTCTCCGAAAATGAAAAGGGAACGAAGATGTGAGGAAGAGGAGCTCTCACATTTTGGTACCATTTTACCTTTGTTATGGTAAATAGATAGACGTCGAACTCTATCAGATACTGTTATCTTCCCTTCAATATTAGAAGAAAATACGATGATATTTTCTTCTTCGGACTTAGAAATAATTATTTCTCGCAGCAGATCATGAATGCGAAAAGATATTATTTCACCATCAATTTCTGAACTCGTAACTTGAATAAGGCTCCTAGAGACCAGAGCATTTATGTAGCTCTCAGCTACCTCTTCTTTTGTCTTGCCTTCTTTTTTTTCTATAAAACCTTCGGCCATCCATAGTCTAACTATCAGTACACGCTGAATATCAGTGTCTTCGGGAAATGTACTTAAATATGAGAAGCAAGATTTCAAATAATACGGTAAATCATTGAAGCTAAGCCATAAAATTTCCATCATACTCTTAAGCCGATTATCAATGTCAAGTTCTGATCCAAGGCTACGATGCATCAAATCCCAGGCAACATAATCCTTGGTTGCAAGGAGGCTTCCTAATGTCACAATAGCAAGAGGTAGTCCTCGACACTTATTAACAAAGCTTCGAGCCAGCTTCTCCAATTCTGACGATAAAGTAAAATTGTTCTCATTTGTTGCTAATGTTGGGAAGGCCCTTCGACAAAAGAGAGACCATGCATTATCTGAATCTAGAGGTTGAAGTTGGTATATGCAATCAAAAGGACCAATGAAACAAGATGATGCCACATCATGCCTTCGCATTGTGAGTATAACCCGGCTCCCATTTTCGTGAATTGGTAATGCAAGGCTGAGAACCTTCCAGGCATTTACTCCCCATATATCATCCGCAACAAGCACAAACCTCTTATTCTGAAGATAATCTCTTACTATTTGGATTAATTGCAAATCGGTCATTATATCAAGTCCGGAGGGAACTTGCTCTTGGTTTGCTTGGTAGAAATGATTGTAGAATTGCTTAATCATTTCTTTGAGAAGCTCCATCTTCTTGAATGTTTCTGATACGGTGATCCAAGCATAAGTCTCAAAGTGCTCCTTCACTTGTTGGCTATCATACACTTTTTTTACTAAAGTGGTCTTGCCCATACCACCCATGCCAACCACCGATATGGTCGAAAGCTTCTGTTGATCTCTTCTGAGTAACCAGTCAATAACCCAAGTTTTTGGCCCATCAATGCCCACAAGCTGAGACTCTTCAGTGAAAAGAGCAGTCAACCGTGCATCATAAACTCCATCCTCCAAGTCGCAGTTAGGACTTAAAACCTGTTGTGTTTTCTGCAGGTCATAGTCTTTTTTTCTTTTTGAAATTTCTGAAAGCCGAACTCTCATATCTTGTATCTGTTTACCAATCTGGTGGCGAGCCACTAACTGCTTAATGCATTGTGCCATTCTGCAAAGAAATCCGCAGACTCCTCCATCATCTTCCTCATGTTGATACTGTTGGATGTGGACTATGAACTCGTCTAAAATATCTTCAGTGTCATAAGCTGCATTTCTTACCTATTGTGAACTTTTGTTAGCGTGTAACAAATTATTTCCTTTGATTCAAAAATTTTCATTCCGATGAATTATAGATGACATATATAATTTTCAAATTATTAATGGTTCGGGTTGTATTCCAAGTGATACATTGTACCTAAAAATGAGTATACATGCACAACAAGTGAGAATCATGGAAGAAAGTTTAGCCAACAACATTTATGATCTGTTTTTGGAAAAATAAACGCAAAATTTATTCCTTGCGTGGTTAGTTGAGTTCAAATATTACTGCGAATGATGGAACTTGAAATGCATAGACTAATTATTCCTCACTTCAAAATTTTTCGCCTTGACGACTTAATTTATGTTTTATTTGTCGATAAAAATTATAAAATTTCATATTATCATTGATAGTTCGTATTGTATTCCAAGTGATAAATTGTATCTATAAATGCTTAGATGTGCACAACGTACCCCGTAAAAGAGAAAATCATGGCCGAAAAATTTTAGACAACAGCATTTAGTAATTTGTTGTTGGGAAAAAGTTATTACAATTTTTTTATGATCTTTTGAATTTTTAAAGAAATATTAGTTTTATAAATTTTTGCATATTTGACAACATTGATAAGAATATTACAAATTTTAGCAAACCAAACTCGAACGAATTTGATTTTTTTTTTAATGAAATGAATTTCCATACTTAAATATTAGTGAATTTCCATACTTAAATATTAGTCTTTGGGTTCGACTTCTATGTAAATTGCAAATAGATAATATGGAAGCGGTTCTACGTAATTCTTTTGAACTTTGAAATTCTGATGTTTGATAAAAAAAATTTAATTTATTCATTGTTTAACTTTTGATATTGCAAATATACTTACATAGTTTGCATATACCTATGCCATGATAGTGCAATAATGGCACTGCATAGGCATAGTATATTTACAATTATGATTTGCAACTTTTGAAATCATATGGGTATATTATTAAATTACCATGTAGTATGTCAAGGGAGTGTTTGTCAATACGCAAAACTTTTCACTCTCTACAACTATTTTTTTTTTAATTATTTTTTTACTTTTTTATACAATTATCATACTTTTCAATCATTTCTACACAACTGCCCATAAAACTAACTAATATATTTTAACTTTATTCTCTTTACTCTTTATCATTATCTCTATTATATCACAGCATTTTCTCATGTTTTAAAAAAAATTTTTACCAAAAATTCCTCATCAAATGTATTATCACCTCCCAATACATCCTAAACAAAATTATATCATATTTCAATGGTTTGCCGACGACAGTATAATACTCGGCTATTACCCTCTCATTTTAATCTAGTTTGATAGTTAAATTAAAATCTAATCAACTCATTGCATTTAAAATTATTTTTTAATTAGGAAAATAAGTTTTATTTAAATCAAAAATTTGCATTGATCATCTTTGTTATAAAGGTTCAAATTCATATAATAAAATTGTTTTAATTATAAATTAATTTTACAGTTATTAATTCAAATCTATACCATCTAAAACATTGTTACTATATAAGTGATAAAGTATTGCAAGATTTTAATACATATCGGAATTAAGTGTTTTACATAAATTTGCATATGATTATTTATTTTTATTAAGCAGAGCGCTTCTTGAAATTATTTTTTGTATTACAATTTAAAAGTGAGTGATTCTGTTAGTCTAAGTTAAGCAAATGTCTTGCTTAGCCTATGTAGAAAAATTTGTTTGCAATAATTTTTTTTTTATTTTTTCATGCACTTATTTATCTATGTATATTTAATGTATAACATAAGTTTTATTATTTTTGAATATGTGTACATATTTTTTTAGATTTTTTAAAATAGGAGTATTTTTTTGATAAAAAAAATAGGAGTATTTTAAATACATATATACACATATATATTTAAAATTTTCAAAAATAGTAAAACTTGGTTTATATATTAAATACACATACTCAAAAATAGTAAAACTTGGTTTATATATTAAATACACATATCCAAAAATAGTAAAACTTGGTTTATATATTAAATACATTTTTTGATAAAATATGTTAAATACGCTTAGATAAACAAATGTACGGCGTAAACAGCGAAAAGAAGTTGTTGTAAATGAGTTTTTCGAAATAAACTAAGTGAGGTATTTAATTAACCCGAGCTGATAGGATCATTAATATTAACAAACATGATTTTAAAAAAAGTGGATTGGGTATTTACTTCACCATCACATTGAGTCATTGATAATATTAAACAAAATGATGTTAACAAAGTGGCTTGTGTGTTTACTTTCACCATCACGTTGAGTCACTGACCCAAAATTCGGAGGGCTGTTGAAACCATTGAAGCGCAACCTTTGATTTTAAAATTGATATTAAATAAACTGGTGTTAAAAAAGTGGATTGAATGTTGACTTAACCATCGAAATGACTCATTCCTTTAAAAAAAGACAAAAAACCATTAAAGTGACCCAATTTCTGAGAGTTGCTGACACCACTGAAATTGGAATATTTATTTTTTTGATGTGAGAAATTTGAATATTTAATTTGAGAACTATTTAAAAATAATTTTTCTTATTTAAATTTTTTTTGCATTTTATTATAATTTAAGAATATTATATTTTATAGTATTTATAATGAAAATTTTAGAAAATTTGAAAGGCACCAAACTTATTTATCTAATGAGAGGATTATTTAACAAATATTGTTCCCTATATTTTATATTATTTTTAAATATATTTATTTAGTACAAATATAATTTTATATAAATTCTTCTTTATTTATATATTCTTGTAATGATGAATATATTATAGAATATACTATAATATCAATTGCTGAATAAGAAGGGATAAATTCACATGAATGAGGAACCACATAAAAATAAATTGTATTTCAAATATGTATTAAAAATTTAAGAGAGATTTTTAAATTTTCATAAATTTAAGGGGAAATGCCCCTATATATAATATAATATGTTGTATGTGATGTAGCCCCTATTTATTATTTCAAAATATTTTTTTTCTAAATGTAAGCATTTATCATGTTCGAGATGCTTCTATGAAACTTGCTTTTTATGTATTCTGTTCCATTTTCAACATCTAGATGGTTAATAAAGAAAAAATCATTCTATCTATTGTGTTTAGTATTACTTATATTCGTATGAAAACTCTTTCGTTTGTCGAATATCATTATATATAAATCTCATTTACAAATATGTAAAAATACAATAAAATAATTTAGCAATAAATATCAATTTTAAGTAGTAATTTTAGCATCTAAATTTTCTAAAATATCATTCCTATATGGATAAATAATTTTATAAAATATTACTACATTTGAATACATATGTAAATGAATATGAGCATTTTTCTTAGTTTACAAGTGAATGTACCTATTTTGAGTGAATATAGCCTATGCACATACTGAATATGGTTGAACTTGGTTTCTTGATTAAATAAATGATACTAAATATAATAAATAGGTTGAATTTTTCATCAATCATCAAAATCATAAAATTTAAGCAGGTTACTTAAAACCGCTTCTATGTAACCCGGTAACCTAAAATCTAACACACATCATATTATCGATATAACTTTATTTATACTTTTAAAATTCAAATGTAATGAAAACTTCTAGGTACTGCATATGTATTATACAATTTTCAAAAACTTTAATTGTTATATATTGGCTCTCACAAGATTAAATTTAATAAAAAAATTTTAGTATCATGATAAAATAAGACATCATAAACAAAATGAATGATTTAGATTTGAAAAATTAAAAATACGAAAAGTAAAAAGGCTACGCGGAATATGCATTCAGTCCCATTCCAATCCCACTCTATTGAATCACTCAATAGACGAGAAATACTTTACTGTGTTGCCAGTATCGTTAAAAGTTTCAATATCGCACCTTAATTATGGGACTATCTTGACAATTACTCACAAACCAAAATCTAACCCACCCAATCCAATTCATATATTATAAAACGAATATAATGGAATAGTTTAATTTAGATATCAATTTCAAAACTATATATCCAACATCTAAGTCATCTGAAACATCATCTCAAGCGGGCTAAATGATTCCGCAAATTACTATTAAATTCCAATGCATTTATAAATGAATATAAGCAATGATCATAATCTACACATGACTACATATACAAACTTTTAAGCAAGTATGACGCTCAAGAATTTGATTGAAGTGTTTTTCGGTATCACGAGAACAAGCTGATACTATTTTGATTTAATTATAAATGTGATCTTAAAAGTGATTGACACACTGAAATCTTCAATGATGTTGATAACACTGAAATGTATGTCGATATATTATATATTATATTTTATAATAATTTTTATTTAGGATATTTATATTTTTATATATTAAAAAGTCATGGAACTGGAGAGTGGAGTCCCCGAATTAGTATGTAACAGTATGTTAGGCACTAAAGTTAACGCAAAATATTTAAAAATAGTCGGTGCATGTAAAAATAAAAAGAAATGGGTGTAGATGCAAATATTTTAGTTTTAAGTTGGTGATATAAACAATTTTAATTTTTGTTGTGCAGGTGTTTGAGAAACACTTATAATCATTTTTATTGATTTATTTACTTCAACTTCTCTCCCAAAAGAGAAATATGATTAGCTAGGTTAGGAAATTATTTAAAATATAAATTAAACTTTAATTATTTTTGCTCATCATTTTTATTTTAGAATCATTTCATATTAATATGGATAACATTGAAAATTTCAATTTATGACCCCCACTTTGGGCAATCTTGCTGACGACATGAAATTAACTCTGCTTATTTTATTTAAAATTATCTATCTAAATAAGAAGACAAGTTTCATTCAAATCAAATATTCGCATATACCCTATTTAACAAATGTGTAAAATCAATTTAATAAAATGATTTGATTCATGCACTTATTTGAAAGTTATCAACAAAACATCTATACCACTAAAATATTATTCTCAGATGCATAAATAATTTTATAGATTACTATGACATTTTAATACACCTGTGGATATATTTCAGTGATTTTCATATTATATGTGTAATAAATATTTCTAATCTAGTAACGTGTTCACTACCGCAACTATCCTTTTCATTACAGTTGGTTGAATGTATGTGTGTGTATATATATAAGGAATGATCCTGTTAACCCGAGCTAAGAAAATGTCTCACTTAGCCCACCTTAAAAATCTTATTTAAAATAAATTTTTTTACTTGTTTCTTTATACACTTGTTTATCTAAGTGTTTTTAATGTACAAATCAAATTTTACCATTTTTGGATATGTGTATATATTTTTCTAGATTTTTAAAAATAAGGGTATTTTAAATACATATATACATGTAAATGTTTAAAAATCTCAAAAAATAGGTAAACATACTAAAAAATTGTAAAATTTAGTATATATGTTAAATATACTTAGATAAACAAGTGCACAAGAAAAAGTTAAAAAAAATTATTGTAAATAGGTTTTCTAAGGTAGACTAAGTGGGACATTTACTAAGCTCGGGCTAACAAGATCACTCATCTATATATATTGCATATATATAAGGCTCTGCTTATATGTTATATATAAGCAAAAGCTCTTCAAAATCTAAGATTTTGATCTTTAATAGAAAATCTAATACATTTATTGTGTTTAACATCATTTGTTTATCTAGGAGCTTAGGTTTCATTCTAATCAAATATGTGTACGGGTCATATTTGTTAGAAAAAATATATGTTCATGTGTAAATTATGAAAATTACTAAAATATCGATTTAAAATAGTACTTTTTACATCTAAACCATCCAAATATCATTTCTATGTGAATAAGTGATTTTATAAAATATTATTATATTCTAATACATGTGTAAATAAATCTAAGCATTTTTCATAATTTACACATGAATATATATATATATATAAACAAAAGTGGCCCATAAACATAATTGATGAGAATGAAACTTGGTCTTAGATAAACAAATGATGTTAAATATAATAAATGAATTAAATTTTTCATTAATGTTCAAAATCTTAAATTTTGAAGGGGTTACATGATTCACTTCTATGTAACTCGGTTACATAGAAGCGAGACCGATATATATATAAGTGCAATATTGCTGAAATGGGCCCCACATGATGATAAAATTAAAATCTACTGTACCCATTGTATTTAAAATAATGTATTCTATTACCATATCAAATTTTATCCCAATCAGATATGTGTATGGACCTCATATGAAAATAGTATAAATTTAATATAATAATATAGTTTGATGTAAATAACAACTTTTAAAAGTGGTTTTTTTCACATAAAAACCATTTGCTATAAAATTTATAAATGGATAAATGATTTATAAAATTTCATCACATTCTAATATATGTGGGGTCCTTTTTAGGCAAATGTACTGTTGCTTGAATGCAGTTACACTATATATATATATATATATATATATATATATATATATATATATTCCGGTACAGTGCAATTGCACCCGAACAGCAGTGCATTTGCCCAAAAAAATGAGTCTCACACATATTAAAATGCAATAAAACTTTATACGATCATTATCCATATATAAATCATACTTTATATGGTTTAGATATTGGAAAAATTACTTTAAAGTTGTTCTTTAAATCAAACTATTTTATTACATTGAATTTATACCATTTTCACATGGGGTCCATACAATATCTGATTGGGATGAAAATTGATATGGTAATAAAATACATTATTCTAAATATAATGAGTGGAGTAGATTATAATTTTATCATCTTTTGGGCCACATTTCAGTTCCGCTACAATTGCACCAAAACAGCGGTGCAATTGCCTGAAAAATGGGCCCACATGTATTAAAATTCAAAGAAATTTTATACAATAATTTATCGATATAAAATCATATTTTATATGGTTTAAATGTCAAAAATTTCCACTTTAAACTTGATATTTACGTTAATCTATTCTATTACATTGATTTTACACCATTTTAAAAGGAGACCACACAAATGTTGGATTTCAATGAAAATTGGTATGCTAATAAAGTAAACAATTCTAAATATAATGGGTGGGGTGGATTTTCATTCATGACTATATGAAACCCATAGTGCATGGACTACATGATATAATCACACGCACCATAATATTTTCCACATATATAAGGTATGTTTGGCTTTCAATAGAACTTTTATCGAAGCCGACTGAATGTATCTGGGTACATTTAGTCTTAGTATACTCGGGTGCGTTTCACTTATTTTTTATTTTTAAAATTTTTTTTATACATATGTTACTCTAGGTGTATTTAACACGTGTATCAATTTTTACCTTTTTGAATACTTTTACATAATTTTTTTAAATTTTTTAATTTGAATGCTCTTAGAATCAGTAGCCGTTGAGTTTTAAAAAAAAATCTAAAAAGTATCCAAAAATGGTAAAAATTGATATACATATTAAATACACCTAGATTAATAATTGTATAAAAACTTTTCAAAAAAATATTAAAAAATGGGTTTTTGGCACCCAAGTGCACAAAAGCTCGGTGCACCGAGTGCTCTAGATCTGAACTTAACTTTTATTCTAAAACTTTTCACTGTTTACAACCAGCCAATTTTTTTAATTATTTCTTCTCATCTTGCTAATACAAACTATCGTACTTTTTTAATCATTTTTACATAATAATTCATACAATTAACCTATCTATTTTGACTTTATTCTCTTTATTCTTCATTATTACTTCTGCTATATCACATTATTTTCTTTCATTTTGACAAATTTTGCACTAAAAATTTTTTAATTCAAAAGTTTTATTACTTCCCAAATATAAGTTGTCAACTTTATGGGTAGACAAATGGAAATTAGCACCTATAATGGAAACATAGAAAAAAATTTAGCCGCACATATCATTATGTCCATCAAAATTTAAAAGAAATAGTTGCATTTCTCATGAGGGATTCCCTTCCCATAAATGCAAAGTGCTCAGCGCCTATTCTTATATTTGCTACAAATGAAGCCATATGCAGCCAAAATAATGGTTGTAGTGTGGAAATATCTCGTAGCAGTTAAATAAATGACGTTAAAAGAAATAAATGAGAAGGATTTTGGTTTAATCATCAACGTGGATACAATTAGGTAACACAATGAAATTTTCAACGGATACAGCGGCTTTAAATTGTCGTTTAATCCATTTGACCACTGAATTAAGATATAACGTGATAAGATCAAGTTCAAATGCTTGACGAGCTCCAATCATATTTTATAAAATCTTTTCATTGAACGTAATTTATTTCTTATATTTCAATCATGGACGAACATTTGTATTAAAAATATTTGAAATTTAAAAGTATTTTTAAGCACTTAAATTAGAAATTAGACTTTTAATAGTTATTTTCTCAAAAAGTCCAAAAGCGCTGTTTATACAGGCTAGAAACAAAAATTATTGAATAAAATTTATGTAAAAATACTTCTACGAGTCAATACCATATAAGATCTTAGATATGTCACTTAAATTATTGCCTACTCAGTGTGTGTGTGTATCATTTCAATTTAAGTTTTAATGGGTCGTAACTACTTACAAATATTTATAATTGTATATAAAAGGGAAAATTTCCCACCGACCCACAACTTTTGTTCATTCTTTCTTTCACACCACAATGTTTCATCCATAATTTCTTCGACGTCCAGGCCGTTACACTCTGTCAATTAGGGCTAAAGAATATTTTAATAGATGAAACATTAGTTTTCTAACTAAATATGTAGTTGACCACACATGTAATCTTAATTCTTAGGCTAACCCAAAATCATATCTGAAATAATCTGCAGGGTTTCTTAAATATCCACATATTTTAAATAATTTCTCCCGTACTTAGAAATTTTTAAAATTTTCTCCTATATTCATGCTATGAAGATCCATTAGCAACTACTATTAACACATATATGAAATGTTTAATGTGTACCACTGATTTTGGGTTGTGGAAGTATCCTTTTTTATTGAAACTTCAAAAGTTGTGCCGCCAAACGTAGTTAATATCACAAGTCACAACTTTCTTTTTCTTATTTTTAAGGATATATTAGTCACGTGTGTATTAATGGTAGTTGCTGAGACACCTTAATAGGCTTGGGTATAAGAAGAATATTTGAAAAAAATTATGAGTATGAAAAAAATTGTTGAAATAAGTGAATTTATAAGTAATTATGTTCAAAATTTGTTAATATATTTAGAAATTTTCCTAATTTTAACGAAATTAGCCGAGCGCATTTCATATCAACATCAAGGGATAGAAAATTATGAGTTTGAAGTTTCAACAAGCCAAATCCAGTTTTGCGATAAGGTTATATGCCTCTGAACGTAGTATGCACTAAATTATTTTGTAAACTGAATAAAATTAGATTTTTAAGACATAATAGTGTTTCAAAAATGGCAAACCACCAATTGGGCCAGATTAAATAATTACTTAATTGGGCTAAATTGGGCCAGATTAAATGCACTACAGAATTTTGATATTTGACCACCAAACTTTTGTTGTGAAAGGCTGTACTTTGGGTGCAAAAAGTTTTTGATTTCCGATTTGCGGGATGTGCCATGTAACAATTAACGGAGGAAAGATTTAGTGAACTATAACTCATAATCATTTGTAAAAACATATCATAAGAGAGTCAATTGGGGTCTTACTTAGGTGGAAGTAGGTTATCAAATTGAAGTCATGGAGCCTCTTCATTTGGTGTACACCTTGATAATAAAATTAAATTCAACTTATCGTACTGTTCAACTTTTTTTATTATTGTGATACTAGAAATAGTTTCAATCAAAATCTTGGATAAATAGTACTTACTTAAAATTACATATTATCATGATTAAATTATAGAAAACCGAGGGATGTGTTTGGAATAGAGGAAAAGAAAAAAATCTGCCTTCTTTTTCATCTGCTTTTTTTATATAAATTTTTTGATAAGATATTTTTTAATAATTAATCTATCCATTTCGACTTTATTTACTTTACTCCTAATCATGATCGTTGTTACATCGCATAATTATTCTATCTATTTCAAACATTTTTACAGCAAAATTTTCCTTAACTTTTGCCCTTTTCCAAAACACACCCGAATATTCGTTTATGGATGCATTAGAAATAACAATAATTTATAAAATCATTCACGCAAATGTTTTAAATGGTTAATGTAGTATCGCTAATTAAGGAAAAAAATACATGCGTGGAAGAATGAGCATGTTGTAAATCGTGTCACGTACCAAGTGCCAACAGAGGATGCGTATTACCTGCCTAACCCATGCCTTGATGCCTTCGCTGTGATTTTCCCTGGCGTCAGCATCCTTCAAGAAGGCTCTCATGCTCTCCAGTTCATCTCTGATCTTAAGAACTTCCTCACGCACGCCCTTTTGCAATTTGACTTCTTCAGCCAGCAAAGGCCCAAGCTGCTGGATCAAGAACTTCACGGCACTCTCAGCCATTTTTCTCCTCTCCAAATCGCAGCAGCCCAAGATATTTTTGCTCTCACTTTAGTGAAATATTGCTTCGGCGCTTATTTCTTTGAGGATAAGCGGATTTTTATAGAGCGGAGTAGCCCAGCTGACGACTTCCTCGAGGAAATTTCAGGTTGACTTTTAAAGTCATCTCAACCCATCCCACCAAAATATATACAATATTTAAAATATTTTAATAAAAAAATCTTTTAAGATTGCTGAAGCTCAATGCTCACATAATTCTTTTGAATTTTAAAGTTTTCTTCATTTTTAAAATTTGAAGATGTGTGGGCTCAATTGAGATTTTTTGGCCCAAGTTCTATTATTTAATTTTTGAAAATAAAAAAATTTAAAATATTAAAATAAAAAAATACAGAATTTAGGCAGTGAAAGATATTGTTTGATCCCATATATACATGAACAAATAAAAAAACTTGCGTGGTTTTGAACAGAATCCATCATTTTACAAAAATATATTTAGATAGTTTCCACATGCATACAAAATTTTGAAAATACAATAGTGTGTAAAATTATCTTAGAACTAACAAGCTCTGTATAAATGATTTTGCATCAATTAAATGTACCATCAAAAATTTCTATTTTAGATGAGTAAGTGTAAATTAAATAATTTTTGTATATAAAAGATAGATAATGTCATGCCCCAGTTGCATGATGTGAATACCTATTTTTTGAAAATAAATTTACACAACTGTTAATCTAAGTGTATTTAATATATGTATCAATTTTTACCATTTTTGGAGATTTCTAAATATTTTTTTGGATTTCTAAAAATGAGCATTGATATTTAAAAATCCAAAAAATCTAAAGATTTCTAAAAAGGTAAAAATTGATATATATGTTAAATACACTTAGATTAAAAATTTTATACAAAAGTTTGAAAAAAAAGGATTAAATGCACCCGGTGCACCCTGTATAAGTGCTCTCGATGCGTGCAATTAGATCCCAATGATATTATAATTTTAGTGTTATCTATAAGAGAATAATGTCAATTTGGTTGTAGTTTGAAATTAATTAATTTAGATTATTTTGAGTTAATCTAAGTCATTTTTCACCGAGCTAAGAATTAGGAAGTAAAACTAAGACATCTATTGGGGAAATTTTAGCAGTAGCATATTTTATATTTCTTCCAAAATTACTATAAATTTATCTCATTTAAATTCTCTCCTCTATTCACCTCTTGGGAGTCGTTTTCTATCACTTTTTAACTTTCACATTGTATAACATTAATTGAGGAGAGCTTATGTTTTCTATTTTTTTTAAGGAAGAGCTTATATTTTTCATTTGTATTATGAGCATTGTACTTTATTGTTGGGTTAAAACTTCGCTAAAACTAAACGAAAAAAATGTACTTTGAGATAAATTATAAATATGTAAGAATAGAAAAATACATTTTCTTCTTATTAAATAAGGGGCCCAATTCAGTAAATGATTAGGTACTAGTGGATGAGATCCATATCCAGAAAAAATACCTTATCCCTATAACCAGCTCATAAATCTATTATTAATATGCTTAGAATATTAACAGACGCGCTAAATCACATGGGTCTGTCTATTATCCTAAACAGTACACGCCACCCCATGATATCGTTCCAATTCTTTCAATTATTTCAAGCTAGACGATAAAAATATTGCTAGTTGCACTAGCCGTTGAGCTGGCAATATTATTAATTAGAAAACAGAAGGTTCAACTTGCATGAAATCGATTCCATTCAAGTGAATTCGCGGAAGATGCACGTTGCACGATTATTAAAATAAAATCCAGTCAGATTATTTCATCTAAAATATTTCCCGCAATGCTAATACTTTTTTTTTTTTTTTGGATGAAACGCAATGCTAATATTTATGATACTGAAAATCATTGCTAACTAATTAAAGCAGCCTCGTGAGATTTGTAGTGACTCCTTAAAAAATATAAAATACAAAATCACTATTTAAATTTGTTAGATCTATTCGCACGTACACTAAATTTTCATAATAATTAATTTATAAGATCATTCATACACGCACGAAGAATATTTAGGCGAATTGTACGTGCTTAATTAATTAGATGCAGTTGCAAGTATCAACAAACAATTGAGAAAATTTATATTATATTTAATATTGACATAGAAAAGGTAT
>CM059971.1:10600296-10789914 GCA_030490835.1 Annona cherimola | reverse complement strand
TTCTTTTTTTCCTTTTTTTCTATTTCAGAATCCAAAATATGGACCATCCACAAAAATGAAAACCTCTCAGTGAGAAATTATAGGTATTAAAAGAGATCAGAGGAAGCCATTTTCTTCCCAACGCTAACTAAACATGGAATACCAGCTGCAAGAAACGTTGTCATTAATTCTACATCTTGCACATGAATTATATATTTAGCATGGAGGGAGCACTGGTAAAGGTAGTGGCACTCGCAGTGAGGATGCGAAAAAATTGCTATGAAATGGTCCTTATAAGGATAATAACCGAACCAATAATGACGAAAATATGCACGCCACCGCAACCGAAAACCGAGGAGCAAGACACTATGAATTTCCGGGTACGTGTGATTCCAGTTCTCAAGCATTGTCCTCTGAAATGGAACAGATCCCAGCACTTGACAGGCAAAATCGACGTCTGAAATTGCGCTTGGGCCCAAAAGGACGTAAATAAACGAACTCGTTGTGGAGTTACTGATGGAGCAAGGAGCAGCAGAAGATATATACAAAGGATTATCTACTGATCTACAAAGGCCCTACTACGCACTTCGCGTGCATAAATTGCGGCCGCTGAATTTTCTCCCACTCAAAACACATCTCTATCTGTTTTCGAACTCTCTTCATCGCCAGAATTGCGGAGCAGACTCTCTTCCCTTCTCCTTGACTGGTTGGACTCTTCCGCCTTCAATGGGAAAAGAAGGAGACCGTCTCATCATTCCAGTTGCATCCGACGATGATGATTCCAATCCCAATCCCAACTCCAACCCCAACCCCAACCCCAAAAACACCACGAGCATCAAACCCAACCCAAACAACGCAACGAGCATTGTAGCAACTAGTACTAGTGGAGATGGAGGGGAAGACGGTGGGGATTCTGATCAAGCACAATCACTTGTAGGGAAGAAGAGGAAGAGCAGCAACATTCCTTTCGAATTCCCACCTGGCTTCAGGTTCAACCCTCATGACCATGAGCTCATCATCCACTACCTCAGGAACAAAGTCCTCAACCGCCCTTTGCCTTACAACAACATCAACGACGTCAACCTCTACAAGTACAATCCGGAGGACCTCATAGGTTGTATCATTTACCGTCTATTCCAGAACACTAGTCCATTGTTATCATTCTTATTCATTGTTCATTGTTTTTCCCAGGTTGTAATTTGTCTCGATATGATTTCTTTTTCTTTAAGTTTTATTTTTCTTTTTACTCATTATGAGAAGTTGTTTAGAGCTTATTTTATTTATAAACCACCCTCCACGCACTTCATTCTTTTTCTTATCTTAAGATATATTTCTTTTTTAAAGTTCAAACAATTTATTATGTTTTATAGTGATTTGGCATCATGAATAGATTCAAATAGATGCATAATAAATGATTTAGATGAAAAAAAAGATATTTTTAAAATAAGAACGTCAAGGTGCGGTTGCATCAGATCATCAAAATAATTTTAAATAGCATCTGGCAAAAGGATCAAGATTATTCATGTTGGCAATGGCAAAACTAAGATACAAAATCTAGCCATTCATACTCATCAAACACATGAATAAATAGGCCTTTAGCTTATTTTGGAGTCTTACAGCTTATTTCTCCTCAACTAAGAGCCCAAAAGAAATCATGTTTGATGGCTCTTATTTGCCTGCTAGATAAGTACTAGGACACCATTTTTATCCATAACTTACCAAATTTTTTACATTCTTGAATATTTCTATTTTTATATATTTCAAAAAATTATTGTAATATTTATTTTTTTTCATATGTATCGTATCTTTTCATGTCTAAACTTTATTTTAAAATTTTAATTAAATTTTTTAATAGCGTTCAAAAATATTCTTTTTTAATCTATTCAAATATTTTATTTATACCCTTTTAATCAATATCTTACATGTATTAATGATCAAAAAATATCTTATATATTAAGTGCAAGTAATATAAGGGCAATCCAATTTCTCATTCATTATTTCAACATTCTAACTAAGATTGTGGCCGCAAGAATATTATTCTTTTACAAGGGAACTACTTATGACTGCAAAACTGTTTTTACAACGGAAAATATGATTGCAACTTAATTGCTAAAAATCTACTACAAATCCTTATGATTAATGAAATTCGAAAGTTCGTTACTAAAAAAGACTAGCATAGGAAGGTATGATCATGTACATTTGGCGACGAACATAAATATAAGGTTGCTAAAAATTAAAACTTTCTGCAACGGAGTTTTGAATAGCAAGCTTTCTTGTTATCTATCTTAATAATTAGTTATCTATTTCTGTCATATCCAAATAATCTTTTCTTTTTCCCTTTAACTTTAGCTGCTTGTGATCGGCTTCACCAATTCTGAGTTACCATTAGCTAATAATTACTTATGATTATTGTTTTTATCTTGCACTGATGACTAGCAGAGGATTACAAGTCTTTTGGGGAGAAGGATTGGTATTTCTTTACTCCTCGGGACAGGAAATATCGCAACGGATCACGTCCTAACAGAGCTGCTGGTGATGGGTTTTGGAAAGCAACAGGAGCTGATAGGCCAATCAAGAGCAATGAGCAGATCATTGGATTTAGGAAGGCACTGGTTTTCTACCGAGGAAAACCAACCAAAACATCTGCCGTGAAAACCAATTGGATCATGCATGAGTACAGAGTCAATGAAAATCCAGCTGAGAGACGTCCAAGATCAGATGGCAGCATGAGGGTAATTAGTTAACATGCACTTCATATAAATTGAATTTTCTTCCTTTTCTTTTCTTTTCTTTTTGCTTTGGATAAAAGGTTCAAGGAACTAAATGCACCCAGATATAATAATTGAATGCAGAATTTGTGACTTACTATGTAGTTTGGGTTATGGTTTTATTAAAGAGACAAATTTAAATATAAAGTGCAACACATATATGGGACAAACCCATCTGATAATTAAAGGATTCTTAATATTGAAATTCACATGTAATGCTTTCCTTCTTAACTAGCAATATTATCTGGAAGTGTAATTGTAAAGAATCTGGCCGTTTCCAGGTAGAATCATCTATAGACTCGTTGCTGCTGACCATTTCCATGAGCAGAGCTAATAGCATCACTAAGCCACATATGATCATCGGTTTAATTTGATATTACTTTTTGTTCTGATTCCATCTGATCAGTAGTCTTTGGGTCCTTTTGGACAGACGTAACAAAAAAAAAAAAAAATTCTCGGTTTCCCGTTATACACATTTTAATCTGATTTGAAATATTAACTTATTAAATAATTATTCTATTTCTCTATTATTATTTTTACATTTCTATCATTTTCATATATTTTTGCATGACTAACTTATTTATTTCATACTTAATTTCTTTAGTCTTCATTGTCTCTTTCTTATTGCATAATTATCTTCCTTTCTCAAAATTTTTTACAATAAAAAATTTCTTCTCTTTTCTTTTACCACTGTCCAAATCATTCTTTTACTTAATTTTTTCAACTTAGCTGCTGAAAATAAAACTTTACAATTAATATAGAAATCAAAATTCTGTTACGTTTATTTCATATTTTATATATTTTTAGATAGGGTCATGAACGTCTTTGCTTTACATGAAATTTGATCTCCAAGGTAAATAAATAATTTTAAATATTACGAATTAAATCTACCATCAAGTGGGCTAAATTTACTTAGAAGCCGTGCCCATCTAATTGAGCTTGAACAATGATTCAATGTAGCCAATTACATATTTCTTTTTTACATTTTATACTTTCGCAAGTTGTATGTTCTTTAACACTATTTGTTTTATCATGTTAATAAAAACTTTCGTTGAAAAATCATATTTTTAAAAGAATTAACATCTATATTTAATGTAAAAATCAAGTTTTACCTTTTATAAAGGTATATATTTATATATTGGACTTTTAAATATATGGGTATTTTAGCCATTTTTATAGTTAAAATTACTAAAATAGCCATGTAATTTTTAAATATAAAAATAAATATGTACATTTATCTAAAAATAATAAAACTTGGTTTATATATTTAATACACTTAGAATAACAAGTTTATAAAAAAAATTTTAAAAAAAATAACAAGATCATGCCTCCACAAATAAATGCATATGAAAAAACATGAAAATGGTTTTAGACTTGGAAAAAATTTTAAATAAAAAAAAGAGCTAGCTATATTGAATCATTATCATTGCCCTTTAATTTTACTGATTTTATAACTGACATCATTTTATATTTTTCTTTCTTATTAATTTCCTTTTTATATATAAATAATAAGGGTTCATTTGTGAAGAAGTTAAAAATACATATCGGAAAAAGTAAAAGAAAAGAAAATAAATGCTGTCATGCGAAAGTGTAACAACTAAACAGATATTATGTTATGTAAATAATGACAAGGCAAGTAGGTTTATTGTATGAAAATTGAAGATCATCGTAGATAATATATAATATGGGAAGTGCAGATGAAATGTTAAATTGTATGATTAAAAGATGAATAAGAATGAGTTACCATCTAAAGCCACCCATTTGTGCATGCACCCCTTTGATTTTTTATCTAAAAGATTTTTAAAGATGTAAACCGTTTATAACATTCATCCATGTGTATGTTAACGCATGATGCAAAAATTCTTTTGTATATTAATTTATGATGCAAAAAATCATATATATATCTAACAAATTGTTCTATGCTATAGAGACTAACTTCAATATATCCTATCCTAACAAATGTTCAATTTGAGTCTCATGTGGATAATTCACGTGATCTCAAGGGATCATATCTTCACCAAATACATATTGGTAAAATTAATGAATGTATTGAATTTGATAAAATCATCAAGATAAAACTCAAACTAGAATGTCGTGCTAATTTATCTTGATAGGACAGGAGACTACATTCGGTTTAAGTCTTATCCCATGTATTTTGTCAAGAGAACAAAAACAAAATTCTTCATAAAAAAGTAAGAAAAATTTATCTAAAATCAAGACTTTGTGTTACCCGAACTTAAAGAATTACTTTTTCAATGGTTGTATATTCAGTCTCAAAAGGTGTTAAACTTTTTAAACATATGAGTTGTCATTCCAAGTGATTTTTGGCATCATAAATAAATACTTATTAATAAAGATAATAAATAGTTTAGATTCTTAAAATAGTATTAAAATTAATAAAAGCAAGGGTTACATCAGTATCCTATAAAAATTGGTGTTTCACATGAGCCTTAACTTGTGGTACTAACAATAGCATTCTAAGTGTTGATACCTTGTTTTGTGCAGCTGGATGACTGGGTTTTGTGTAGGATCCATTGGAAGCCAGAGAAGGCTGAAAGAAGACCTCAGAGAGATGGGCGAGGAGAAGATGGACAGATTGTGAGCAATGAGGCATCAGAGATGGAAGAAATGGAGATGGGTGATCACGAGCAGGAGTCAGTTGGACCAGTCTATGACTACCAAGTCGACGTCAGAGATCAAGATCTGATGCCCAACCATCAGCAGGTGGCTGGTGTTTTCAATCCCACCCCAACTGATTATGGAGTTGAGAGCTGGACTATTCTTCCTGACTTCGGAGATGACATGATTGTATCTCTTGATCACTACTCCAATAACATGGCACCTGATCCTTATAGTAGCAGCTTCCTAACAAATGATCCAAACATGTATGCACCTACCAACCAATCACTGGGGGCCAAGAGCTGGAAGATGAATGCGATCAGAAGAGGGAAGGAGGATTTCTTCCTCTCCAAGCCAGAGAACTATGATTTGCCATCCCAGATTGATATCTACAACAATAGTGTCCTCAATTCACAGCGCCTGTTCGACGAAGGTATCGTGTATCTGCAGCCGAGCTCTGATGCTCTCCACAGCCCATCGTCTGTCCGTCCGATGGGCAACTTGAAACATCATTGCTGAAACTCCGTTGCAGCCATGGATGGCCTGAGAAAAATAGCACCTCCTTTCTTGGAATATACATGCCATTGGATCTCCCTCCGCTACCAAATCTGCTTCTTTCACATCTCCACTACCCAAGATCATTTCATGATGGAATATCTCTCCAATGGGCGTAACAAATTCCAAGAAATTGCTTACTTTTCTCATGGCCCATGCTATGCGAATGCATTGATCTTATAGTGATTCAAGTGTACAGATCAGGTTATCCATACTTAGCAGCTCTTAGACCATTTTAGATCCAGGTATGCTTAGTCCCTAGATTTCAGTTTCCATTTTGGGATTAGTTTTAGTATTAGGTTGGCTTATATTTTTAAATTCATATTTCATGATTGAATTTTAACATTAGGTTGGTTTCTAGCTTTAAATCGTTAACTTTAGGGGATAAATTATCTTATATAGGGATTTTTTTCTACATTTTGATGATGCATTTTGTGTCTCTTGTGGCAATTTTATCAAATGTAGCCGATGCCTACAATTCAACGAATGATCCCTCCACATTAGTGAGCAGCTTGCTATTGCTGCATTCACATTTACATACGAATAAGAGCTTTACTGAAAAACCGTGGAATGCTGCAATTCTGTGTAATTGGTGCGGCTAAAATACCTTCCAAAACTGGGCTGCTCAAAACCATATATGACAATTTCTGTTCTAACAGGTTCAATTGATGTTCATTTCCTCCTGAGAAGATCAATACATGTTACTTTGAATCATAGGATCTTTCATGCATATATTATCTTATCCGTTGATGCATAGAATCATCAAACATGAGGAGTGTTGTTGTGGAGGGGCAAGATCCAAAAGCTGGCCAGACCGATGGGAATCAAACCAGAATATCAAGCCGACCAGCGACTATACAGAAGCATTACTACTTTGTCCTAGCTCGGCTTAATTACAATGTTCAATCCACCCAAAATACCTAATTTTGCACATAGCAGTTCCGGCAACCATCCATTCTCTGCATACAATTCTAAGTACGAAGATCTCATTTTTCAAGTGTAATCTCTGATTTAGATATTATTACAACTTTTAGTAATAACAGAATCAGTTATGATGATTTATCAAACTTCTGCTTACACTAGGCAATGAATTTTTATGAATTTAAGATGAAATACATGGGTGTTTGACCATGTGCTTAACGTGAGTAAGGTTGGGGAGGATGCTACAGAAGCAAAGAGTAACAAAAAGTAATGGAATATCAAAGAAGAACTGAAAGGTAACTAATATCACACAGGATCAAAACAAGATCACAGCACCAAAGAATCGACCCAAAACAGAGCTAAGGTTTTAGCAGCAGCCCTGAATCCCCCTCAAAAGCTGTTGGAGGATCTGAAAAGGAAGATTTCCAGACTGAGGGGATTCCTTTATGACTTGTGAGGGCCCACCACACGTAATCGACCAAGCCATGGAATTCTTACAAGGGAACTTGTTGCCTTGACAATGATAACAGTTTTATTCAGGTAGGACGGCTTTGGAGAATCCTCGAACAATCCAATAAATTGGAATCAGTTTTATTTTGTGCTTCTTGCAAACAACCTGAACGACAGGCTTTTGCTTTTCAGAGATGCTATGCCTGCTTCACTGCGTTCACTGGATAAATTTAGCCAAATGAATCATAGATTAGATGATCCGAATACAGTAATACCAAGCACCACATTGGTGGCCCTGAAATTAGAGAGTTGACAGATAATGCAGAAGTTGCTCACGAGCTCCGTAGACGCACCAATATGGAAATCCTTTTCAATGTCCAGTCAATTTCTCAAAAATCCCACACAAGACTTAAAAGGACATCACAAACACCTTATGTTGCAGCTATATGAAATGGCTGGTCTGTCTCGAAGAAGTTCAAAGGGAAGTTCGTAACAGATACTACCACCAGTGACTAGAATTACCGTTTCACATAAGCATGGAAGAAAGAAAAGTAAAAATTGAAAAGATGATCTCACATGGAATAAAAAGCATGCTTGAAGCGGTTGATTTCACTGTAATTGTGAAAGGGATCATTACAAGAAGGTTGAGATGATACCGCACTGGTCTTTTAATACAAAACAATGCAAAACATATTGCTAATCTTACAATTTATTTTAAATTTGAGACTTTCAATAAAACTGCAATTTTATTCCCAGAATTTTCTCAATTCAAAATATGACAAGAACTCCCCTTGCTTCGATTTCCTGTCTGAAGTGACACTTCGAGCAACCATAATTGCAGTTTTCAGGCTATGCTAATCTATAGTTAAGTTGTAAAAGGGTGTTACAATTCAGTCAATTACACTGAATTTAGATATTGAGTGCAGGAAGCATTGTCAAATTGAACTAAGCGTTTGAGGAGGAGCTTTCAGTAAATCTTAAATCTTCTTCTAGCACCCGTCCTGGTGAAGAGACAAAGGGCTTGGGTGGCATTTCCAGATCATCACCATTTCCTTCCAGCATCTCAACGACTCTGCTCATTGAAGGGCGATCTGAAGGCCTCAGTTGTATGCACCATAGCGCAGTTAGAATCAACTTCTTTGCCATTGCCTTTTCCACCCCTGTAGCATCATCAAATTCGATATTTCCTCCCTGCTCAAGGCGGTCGTAAATTCACGATGGGAAGTAAATTTGGCTCGACTTCTCTGCATGTGCATTCAAATTTTTCCTCCTTCCAGCAATTTCCAACAAGAGCATCCCAAAACTGTAAACAGCAGACTTGTATGAGACCCTACCAACATTATGGTAAAATAGTTCAGGTGCCATGTAACCCAAGGTTCCCCTTGCATCTATCATGGATGCAATGCTATCATCTCTGGAGTAGAATTTTGCCAGCCCGAAGTCTGAAACTTTTGGTATGAAATCCTTATCAAGAAGAATGTTGTGAGGCTTGATGTCGAAATGTAATACCTGCATATCACAGCCTTTATGCAAATACTCAATCCCACGAGCTATTCCCAGTGCAATCTCATGCAGCTTCTCCCAACTCAATGGGCTAGCTGTCCCTTCTTGACAGAAAATATACTTGTCTAATGAGCCATTTGGCATGAAGTCATAGATGAGAGCCCTCTTGGAACCCTCTGAGCAGAATCCAATTAACTGCACTATGTTAACGTGATGTATCCTTCCAATGGTAGCAACTTCATTGATGAAATCTTCCACATTGCCCTTTGCTTTACCCAGGATCTTTACAGCAACTGGCTGGCCATTTGGGAGCTTTCCTTTGTAAACGGATCCAAAATCTCCTTGGCCTAGTTTCTCCTTGAACCACTTTGTCATCAGCCGGATGCTCCAGTATGCATATCTCTTGGGAATGTGACTCTTATAGTCACTTAAGAATGCTTCAATTGATTCATCCATCGACAAGTGCCTCTTTCGCCACTTGTAGATCAGATAGACAGCAAGGCATATGTATCCAACGGATGTTCTTGCTATCAGAAAATATCCTACAGAAACAGAAAGAAGAATGAAAATCTGACAGTAGTGTAGACTTCAGATAATTGCTAGGAAGAGGACTCACCTATGATTGGAAGCACCTTAAAAAATTTCGCTGTGGTGCCAACATTCATAAGTGAGAAGTTATTTCAATGGTTATAAGATAAATGAACAAATTAAGCAAGAGAAGTCCGAAGTAAAAAGGGGGTTCGGAGGTAACTTACTATGGATAAATATGATTGCAAATTTAAAGAAGCCTGCAAAGCATGAGAAAAATACCATTAGACACAGAAAAAAATGATATTAAAGTAATTTTCTGCAACTGGAAATATATACGCGTACAAAATGGAACAGATCTTACAATATAAGTATAAATGGAGGACCGATGGAAGTATACAGATAATTCTATAATGTCAATCTCCATGTTAAATCGAACAGAACAGACCATTGAAGAATGTCATCATGAGGGAACCTTTCAGCACCATGTTTTACATTTTTGCCAAACGTTAGAGTTGAAATTTTCTCATATTCAAAATAAGAAGTTTGTGTCATCTTTGCCGTTGAACCTAGCGCCACATCTTGATGAGCAGACATCAGAAGTGGCTCGAAACTTAGCAGCACCTGACATGGGGGGATGACCACTAGCGGTTTTTGGTTGGAGTTCCAAAACTCAAAACCAGTTAAAGTTAGGTCCAGACCTGCAGTGAAAGGGTTTGCAAAATACAAAGTTCCATCTAGGCCTGAAACCAGAGTCATGGTATACAAAACCATAGCTAAAAGAGCTAGTAGAGCGCTAGTGAGCTGAAAAACTCGACGCGAGCAACGGCTTTTCATCTGGGCTGTAGCATAATGAAATGCAGCACTAATTGAAAGACAACAAAGATCAACTGATGATTTTGGTCTTTTGGGTCAAAATTATTCTAATAACCCTTTCTTTTTTCTTTTTTTCCTTTTTTTCTATTTCAGAATCCAAAATATGGACCATCCACAAAAATGAAAACCTCTCAGTGAGAAATTATAGGTATTAAAAGAGATCAGAGGAAGCCATTTTCTTCCCAACGCTAACTAAACATGGAATACCAGCTGCAAGAAACGTTGTCATTAATTCTACATCTTGCACATGAATTATATATTTAGCATGGAGGGAGCACTGGTAAAGGTAGTGGCACTCGCAGTGAGGATGCGAAAAAATTGCTATGAAATGGTCCTTATAAGGATAATAACCGAACCAATAATGACGAAAATATGCACGCCACCGCAACCGAAAACCGAGGAGCAAGACACTATGAATTTCCGGGTACGTGTGATTCCAGTTCTCAAGCATTGTCCTCTGAAATGGAACAGATCCCAGCACTTGACAGGCAAAATCGACGTCTGAAATTGCGCTTGGGCCCAAAAGGACGTAAATAAACGAACTCGTTGTGGAGTTACTGATGGAGCAAGGAGCAGCAGAAGATATATACAAAGGATTATCTACTGATCTACAAAGGCCCTACTACGCACTTCGCGTGCATAAATTGCGGCCGCTGAATTTTCTCCCACTCAAAACACATCTCTATCTGTTTTCGAACTCTCTTCATCGCCAGAATTGCGGAGCAGACTCTCTTCCCTTCTCCTTGACTGGTTGGACTCTTCCGCCTTCAATGGGAAAAGAAGGAGACCGTCTCATCATTCCAGTTGCATCCGACGATGATGATTCCAATCCCAATCCCAACTCCAACCCCAACCCCAACCCCAAAAACACCACGAGCATCAAACCCAACCCAAACAACGCAACGAGCATTGTAGCAACTAGTACTAGTGGAGATGGAGGGGAAGACGGTGGGGATTCTGATCAAGCACAATCACTTGTAGGGAAGAAGAGGAAGAGCAGCAACATTCCTTTCGAATTCCCACCTGGCTTCAGGTTCAACCCTCATGACCATGAGCTCATCATCCACTACCTCAGGAACAAAGTCCTCAACCGCCCTTTGCCTTACAACAACATCAACGACGTCAACCTCTACAAGTACAATCCGGAGGACCTCATAGGTTGTATCATTTACCGTCTATTCCAGAACACTAGTCCATTGTTATCATTCTTATTCATTGTTCATTGTTTTTCCCAGGTTGTAATTTGTCTCGATATGATTTCTTTTTCTTTAAGTTTTATTTTTCTTTTTACTCATTATGAGAAGTTGTTTAGAGCTTATTTTATTTATAAACCACCCTCCACGCACTTCATTCTTTTTCTTATCTTAAGATATATTTCTTTTTTAAAGTTCAAACAATTTATTATGTTTTATAGTGATTTGGCATCATGAATAGATTCAAATAGATGCATAATAAATGATTTAGATGAAAAAAAAGATATTTTTAAAATAAGAACGTCAAGGTGCGGTTGCATCAGATCATCAAAATAATTTTAAATAGCATCTGGCAAAAGGATCAAGATTATTCATGTTGGCAATGGCAAAACTAAGATACAAAATCTAGCCATTCATACTCATCAAACACATGAATAAATAGGCCTTTAGCTTATTTTGGAGTCTTACAGCTTATTTCTCCTCAACTAAGAGCCCAAAAGAAATCATGTTTGATGGCTCTTATTTGCCTGCTAGATAAGTACTAGGACACCATTTTTATCCATAACTTACCAAATTTTTTACATTCTTGAATATTTCTATTTTTATATATTTCAAAAAATTATTGTAATATTTATTTTTTTTCATATGTATCGTATCTTTTCATGTCTAAACTTTATTTTAAAATTTTAATTAAATTTTTTAATAGCGTTCAAAAATATTCTTTTTTAATCTATTCAAATATTTTATTTATACCCTTTTAATCAATATCTTACATGTATTAATGATCAAAAAATATCTTATATATTAAGTGCAAGTAATATAAGGGCAATCCAATTTCTCATTCATTATTTCAACATTCTAACTAAGATTGTGGCCGCAAGAATATTATTCTTTTACAAGGGAACTACTTATGACTGCAAAACTGTTTTTACAACGGAAAATATGATTGCAACTTAATTGCTAAAAATCTACTACAAATCCTTATGATTAATGAAATTCGAAAGTTCGTTACTAAAAAAGACTAGCATAGGAAGGTATGATCATGTACATTTGGCGACGAACATAAATATAAGGTTGCTAAAAATTAAAACTTTCTGCAACGGAGTTTTGAATAGCAAGCTTTCTTGTTATCTATCTTAATAATTAGTTATCTATTTCTGTCATATCCAAATAATCTTTTCTTTTTCCCTTTAACTTTAGCTGCTTGTGATCGGCTTCACCAATTCTGAGTTACCATTAGCTAATAATTACTTATGATTATTGTTTTTATCTTGCACTGATGACTAGCAGAGGATTACAAGTCTTTTGGGGAGAAGGATTGGTATTTCTTTACTCCTCGGGACAGGAAATATCGCAACGGATCACGTCCTAACAGAGCTGCTGGTGATGGGTTTTGGAAAGCAACAGGAGCTGATAGGCCAATCAAGAGCAATGAGCAGATCATTGGATTTAGGAAGGCACTGGTTTTCTACCGAGGAAAACCAACCAAAACATCTGCCGTGAAAACCAATTGGATCATGCATGAGTACAGAGTCAATGAAAATCCAGCTGAGAGACGTCCAAGATCAGATGGCAGCATGAGGGTAATTAGTTAACATGCACTTCATATAAATTGAATTTTCTTCCTTTTCTTTTCTTTTCTTTTTGCTTTGGATAAAAGGTTCAAGGAACTAAATGCACCCAGATATAATAATTGAATGCAGAATTTGTGACTTACTATGTAGTTTGGGTTATGGTTTTATTAAAGAGACAAATTTAAATATAAAGTGCAACACATATATGGGACAAACCCATCTGATAATTAAAGGATTCTTAATATTGAAATTCACATGTAATGCTTTCCTTCTTAACTAGCAATATTATCTGGAAGTGTAATTGTAAAGAATCTGGCCGTTTCCAGGTAGAATCATCTATAGACTCGTTGCTGCTGACCATTTCCATGAGCAGAGCTAATAGCATCACTAAGCCACATATGATCATCGGTTTAATTTGATATTACTTTTTGTTCTGATTCCATCTGATCAGTAGTCTTTGGGTCCTTTTGGACAGACGTAACAAAAAAAAAAAAAAATTCTCGGTTTCCCGTTATACACATTTTAATCTGATTTGAAATATTAACTTATTAAATAATTATTCTATTTCTCTATTATTATTTTTACATTTCTATCATTTTCATATATTTTTGCATGACTAACTTATTTATTTCATACTTAATTTCTTTAGTCTTCATTGTCTCTTTCTTATTGCATAATTATCTTCCTTTCTCAAAATTTTTTACAATAAAAAATTTCTTCTCTTTTCTTTTACCACTGTCCAAATCATTCTTTTACTTAATTTTTTCAACTTAGCTGCTGAAAATAAAACTTTACAATTAATATAGAAATCAAAATTCTGTTACGTTTATTTCATATTTTATATATTTTTAGATAGGGTCATGAACGTCTTTGCTTTACATGAAATTTGATCTCCAAGGTAAATAAATAATTTTAAATATTACGAATTAAATCTACCATCAAGTGGGCTAAATTTACTTAGAAGCCGTGCCCATCTAATTGAGCTTGAACAATGATTCAATGTAGCCAATTACATATTTCTTTTTTACATTTTATACTTTCGCAAGTTGTATGTTCTTTAACACTATTTGTTTTATCATGTTAATAAAAACTTTCGTTGAAAAATCATATTTTTAAAAGAATTAACATCTATATTTAATGTAAAAATCAAGTTTTACCTTTTATAAAGGTATATATTTATATATTGGACTTTTAAATATATGGGTATTTTAGCCATTTTTATAGTTAAAATTACTAAAATAGCCATGTAATTTTTAAATATAAAAATAAATATGTACATTTATCTAAAAATAATAAAACTTGGTTTATATATTTAATACACTTAGAATAACAAGTTTATAAAAAAAATTTTAAAAAAAATAACAAGATCATGCCTCCACAAATAAATGCATATGAAAAAACATGAAAATGGTTTTAGACTTGGAAAAAATTTTAAATAAAAAAAAGAGCTAGCTATATTGAATCATTATCATTGCCCTTTAATTTTACTGATTTTATAACTGACATCATTTTATATTTTTCTTTCTTATTAATTTCCTTTTTATATATAAATAATAAGGGTTCATTTGTGAAGAAGTTAAAAATACATATCGGAAAAAGTAAAAGAAAAGAAAATAAATGCTGTCATGCGAAAGTGTAACAACTAAACAGATATTATGTTATGTAAATAATGACAAGGCAAGTAGGTTTATTGTATGAAAATTGAAGATCATCGTAGATAATATATAATATGGGAAGTGCAGATGAAATGTTAAATTGTATGATTAAAAGATGAATAAGAATGAGTTACCATCTAAAGCCACCCATTTGTGCATGCACCCCTTTGATTTTTTATCTAAAAGATTTTTAAAGATGTAAACCGTTTATAACATTCATCCATGTGTATGTTAACGCATGATGCAAAAATTCTTTTGTATATTAATTTATGATGCAAAAAATCATATATATATCTAACAAATTGTTCTATGCTATAGAGACTAACTTCAATATATCCTATCCTAACAAATGTTCAATTTGAGTCTCATGTGGATAATTCACGTGATCTCAAGGGATCATATCTTCACCAAATACATATTGGTAAAATTAATGAATGTATTGAATTTGATAAAATCATCAAGATAAAACTCAAACTAGAATGTCGTGCTAATTTATCTTGATAGGACAGGAGACTACATTCGGTTTAAGTCTTATCCCATGTATTTTGTCAAGAGAACAAAAACAAAATTCTTCATAAAAAAGTAAGAAAAATTTATCTAAAATCAAGACTTTGTGTTACCCGAACTTAAAGAATTACTTTTTCAATGGTTGTATATTCAGTCTCAAAAGGTGTTAAACTTTTTAAACATATGAGTTGTCATTCCAAGTGATTTTTGGCATCATAAATAAATACTTATTAATAAAGATAATAAATAGTTTAGATTCTTAAAATAGTATTAAAATTAATAAAAGCAAGGGTTACATCAGTATCCTATAAAAATTGGTGTTTCACATGAGCCTTAACTTGTGGTACTAACAATAGCATTCTAAGTGTTGATACCTTGTTTTGTGCAGCTGGATGACTGGGTTTTGTGTAGGATCCATTGGAAGCCAGAGAAGGCTGAAAGAAGACCTCAGAGAGATGGGCGAGGAGAAGATGGACAGATTGTGAGCAATGAGGCATCAGAGATGGAAGAAATGGAGATGGGTGATCACGAGCAGGAGTCAGTTGGACCAGTCTATGACTACCAAGTCGACGTCAGAGATCAAGATCTGATGCCCAACCATCAGCAGGTGGCTGGTGTTTTCAATCCCACCCCAACTGATTATGGAGTTGAGAGCTGGACTATTCTTCCTGACTTCGGAGATGACATGATCGTATCTCTTGATCACTTCTCCAATAACATGGCACCTGATCCTTATAGTAGCAGCTTCCTAACAAATGATCCAAACATGTATGCACCTATCAACCAATCACTGGGGGCCAAGAGCTGGAAGATGAATGCGATCAGAAGAGGGAAGGAGGATTTGTTCCTCTCCAAGCCAGAGAACTATGATTTGCCATCCCAGATTGATATCTACAACAAAAGTGTCCTCAATTCACAGCGCCTGTTCGACGAGGGTACCGTGTATCTGCAGCCGAGATCTGATGCTCTCCACAGCCCATCGTCTGTCCGTCCGATGGGCAACTTGAAACATCATTGCTGAAACTCCATTGCAGCCATGGATGGCCTGAGAAAAATAGCACCTCCTTTCTTGGAATATACATGCCATTGGATCTCCCTCCGCTACCAAATCTGCTTCTTTCACATCTCCACTACCCAAGATCATTTCATGATGGAATATCTCTCCAATGGGCGTAACAAATTCCAAGAAATTGCTTACTTTTCTCATGGCCCATGCTATGCGAATGCATTGATCTTATAGTGATTCAAGTGTACAGATCAGGTTATCCATACTTAGCAGAGGCCTGATCTTCTACGACCGGTCGGAAATCCGGTGATTTCCGACCGGTCAAAAAATATATTTTTTTTTATTTTTTTTGAAAAATAATTTTATAAACATGTTAATCTAGTTATATTTAATCTATAAACCAAATTTTACCATTTTTGGATATGTTTATATATTTATTTTGGATTTTTAAATACAGGGGTATTTAAGTCATTTTAAGAATATTTAAAATGACTTAAATACCCCTGTATTTAAAAATTCAAAATAAATATATATACATATCCAAAAATGGTAAAATTTGGTTTATGGATTAAATATAACTAGATTAACATGTTTATAAAATTATTTTTAAAAAAAATATATATATATATATATTTTTTGACCGGTCGGAAATCACCGGATTTCCGACCGGTCGTAAATGATCAGTCGTCTACTTAGCAGCTCTTAGACCATTTTATATCCAGGTATGCTTAGTCCCTAGATTTCAGTTCCCATTTTGGGATTGGTTTTAGTATTAGGTTGGCTTATATTTTTAAATTCATATTTCATGATTGAATTTTAACATTAGGTTGGTTTCTAGCTTTAAATCGTTAACTTTAGGGGATAAATTATCTTATATAGGGATTTTTTTCTACATTTTGATGATGCATTTTGTGTCTCTTGTGGCAATTTTATCAAATGTAGCCGATGCCTACAATTCAACGAATGATCCCTCCACATTAGTGAGCAGCTTGCTATTGCTGCATTCACATTTACATACGAATAAGAGCTTTACTGAAAAACCGTGGAATGCTGCAATTCTGTGTAATTGGTGCGGCTAAAATACCTTCCAAAACTGGGCTGTTCAAAACCATATATGACAATTTCTGTTCTAATAGGTTCAATTGATGTTCATTTCCTCCTGAGAAGATCAATACATGTTACTTTGAATCATAGGATCTTTCATGCATATATTATCTTATCCGTTGATGCATAGAATCATCAAACATGAGGAGTGTTGTTGTGGAGGGGCAAGATCGAAAAGCTGGCCAGACCGATGGGAATCAAACCAGAATATCAAGCCGACCAGCAACTATACAGAAGCATTACTACTTTGTCCTAGCTCGGCTTAATTACAATGTTCAATCCACCCAAAATACCTAATTTTGCACATAGCAGTCCCGGTAACCATCCATTCTCTGCATACAATTGGACTATGGTAATAGAATTAGTTAATCTACAATGGACCTTTATATATGATAAATCATGTGATTTAGTCAAAAAGAGCTTGCGATATATTTTATTTTTTTATTATAAGCAATTTTATCATTTCTATTCATGTTTTGAGTATATTAAATGTAATAAATTCATGATTTATTTATGTTTTGAGTATATTATAAATGTAACAAATTTATGATTTTAAATTTATATTGATTTGAATAGAAAGTTTTCGCTTGATTTATTGCATCGATCAGATGAAACCTAATTAACTTTATGAACGAGGGAAAAACACTGATTATAGGTTATAAGGAAGAAAGTTAAAATAGTAAAAATTCGAAATTTCTTTATGCAATGGATGGATGTTTTAGGAATTATCTAAAAAACACTAGCGTATTTTAGATCTCCCAAATGAGAAAGAGAGGTAGGACAAATTGAACGAATTATTTGGATTAGAAATCTTATATCTTATGTCTAAGTACGAAGATCTCATTTTTCAAGTGTAATCACTGATTTAGATATTATTAGAACTTTTAGTAATAACAGAGTTAGTTATGATGATTTATCAAACTTCTGCTTACACTAGGCTATGAATTTAAGATGAAATAAATGGTGTTTGACCATGTGCTTAACGTGAGTAAGGTTGGAACATCAAAGAAGAACTGAACGGGAACTAATATCACACAGGATCAAAACAAGATCACAGCACCAAAGAATCGGCCCAAAACAGATCCCAAGATTTTAGCAGTAGCCCTGAATCCCCCTCAAAAGCTGTTGGAGGATCTGAAAAGGAAGATTTCCAGACTAAGGGGATTCCTTTGTGACTTGTGAGGGCCCACCACACATAATCGACCAGGCCATGGAATTCTTAAAAGGGAACTTGTTGCCTTGACAATGATGACAGTTTTATTCAGGTAGCATGGCTTGGGAGAATCCTCGAACAATCCAATAAATTGGAATAAGTTCCCAAGCAATGTTAAAAAGCATTGGGGTACTAAAAAAAGGTCTGAGCATGGAAATGCTTTCCTTTCTCGAAAATACGTGACTTTAAAGGTTTCCTAGAAGTATTTTGTGCTTCTTGCAAACAACCTGAGCGACAGGCTTTTGCTTTTCAGAGATGCTATGCCTGCTTCACTACGTTCACTGGATAAATTTAGCCAAATGAATCATAGATTAGATGATCCGAATACAGTAATACCAAGCACCACATTGGTGGCCCTGAAATTAGAGAGTTGACGGATAATGCAGAAGTTGCTCACGAGCTCCGTAGATGAACCAATATGGAAATCCTTTTCAATGTCCAGTCAATTTCTCAAAATCCCACCCAAGTTTATAAAAGGACATAACAAACACCTTATGTTGCAGCTATATACCTTGAAATCGCTGCCATCTGTCTCGAAGAAGTTCAAAAGGAAGTTCATAACAGATACCACCACCAGTGACTTGAATTATCGTACCACATAAGGATGGAAGAAAGAAAAGTTTAAAAACTGAAAAGATGATCTTACATGGAATAAAAAGCATGCTTGCAGCGGTGTTGATTTCGCTGTAATTGTGAAAGGGATCATTACAAGAAGGTTGAGATGATACCGCACTGGTCTTTTAATACAAAACAATGCAAAACATATTGCTAATCTTACAGTTTATTTTAAATTTGAGACTTTCAATAAAACTGCAATTTTATTCCCAGAATTTCCTCAATTCAAAATATGACAAGAACTCCCCTTGCTTCAATTTCCTCTGTCTGAAGTGAGACTTCGAGCAACCATAATTGCAGTTTTCAGGCTATGCTAATCTATATCTCTAGTTAAGTAGTAAAAGGGTGTTACAATTCAGTCAATTACACCGAAATTTAGATATTGAGTGCAGGAAGCATTGTCAAATTGAACTAAGCGTTTGAGGAGGAGCTTTCAAGAAATCTTAAATCTTCTTCTAGCACCCGTCCTGGTGAAGAGACAAATGGCTTGGGTGGCATTTCCAGATCATCACCATTTCCTTCCAGCATCTCAACCACTCTGCTCATTGAAGGGCGATCTGAAGGCCTCAGTTGTATGCACCATAGCGCAGTTAGAATCAACTTCTTTGCCATTGCCTTTTCCACCCCTGTAGCATCATCAAATTCGATATTTCCTCCCTGCTCAAGGCGGTCGTAAATCCATGATGGGAAGTAAATTTGGCTCGACTTCTCTGCATGTGCATTCAAATTTTTCCTCCTTCCAGCAATTTCCAACAAGAGCATCCCAAAACTGTAAACATCAGACTTGTATGAGACCCTACCAACATTATGGTAAAATAGTTCAGGTGCCATGTAACCCAAGGTTCCCCTTGCATCTATCATGGATGCAATGCTATCATCTCTAGAGTAGAATTTTGCCAGCCCGAAGTCTGAAACTTTTGGTATGAAATCCTTATCAAGAAGAATGTTGTGAGGCTTGATGTCGAAATGTAATATCTGCATATCACAGCCTTTATGCAAATACTCAATCCCACGAGCTATTCCCAGTGCAATCTCATGCAGCTTCTCCCAACTCAATGAGCTAGCTGTCCCTTCTTGACAGAAAATATACTTGTCTAATGAGCCATTTGGCATGAAGTCATAGATGAGAGCCCTCTTGGAACCCTCTGAGCAGAATCCAATTAACTGCACTATGTTAACGTGATGTATCCTTCCAATGGTAGCAACTTCATTGATGAAATCTTCCACATTGCCCTTTGCTTTACCCAGGATCTTTACAGCAACTGGTTGGCCATTTGGGAGCTTTCCTTTGTAAACGGATCCAAAACCTCCTTGGCCTAGTTTCTCCTTGAACCACTTTGTCATCAGCCGGATGCTCCAGTATGCATATCTCTTGGGAATGTGACTCTTATAGTCACTTAAGAATGCTTCAATTGATTCATCCATCGACAAGTGCCTCTTTCGCCACTTGTAGATCAGATAGACAGCAAGGCATATGAACCCAACGGATGTTCTTGCTATCAGAAAATATCCTACAGAAACAGAAAGGAGAATGAAAATCTGACAGTAGTGTAGACTTCAGATAATTGCTAGGAAGAGGACTCACCTATGATTGGAAGTGCCTTCAAAAATTGCTCTGTGGTGCCAACATTCATAAGTGAGAAGTCATTTCAATGGTTTATAAGACAAATGAACAAATTAGGCAAGAGAAGTCCGAATTAAAAGGGGGGTTCAGAGGTAACTTACTAAGGATAAATATGATTGCAAATTTAAAGAAGCCTGCAAAGCACGAGGAAAAATACCATTGACACAGAAAAAAATTGATATTAAAGTAATTTTCTATAACTGGAAATATATACGCTTACAAAATGGAACAGATCTTATAATATAAGTATAAATGGAGGACCGATGGAAGTATACAGACAATTCCATAACGTCAATCTCCATGCTAAATCCAACAGAACAGAACATTGAAGAATGTCATCATGAGGGAACCTTTCAGCACCATGTTTTACATTTTTGCCAAAGGTTAGAGTTGAAATTTTCTCATATTCAAAATAACAAATTTGTGGTCATCTTTGCCGTTTGAACCTAGCGCCACATCTTGATGAGCAGACATCAGAAGTGGCTCGAAACTTCGCAGCACCTGACACTGGGGGGGATGACCACTAGATGTTTTTGGTTGGAGTTCCAAAACTCAAAACCAGTTAAAGTCAGGTCCAGACCTGCAGTGAAAGGGTTGGCAAAATACGAAGTTCCATCTAGGCCCTGTAACCAGAGTCATGGTATACAAAACCATAGCTAAAAGAGCTAGTAGAGCGCTAGTGAGCTGAAAAACTCGACACGGCTATTCAGCTGGGCCGTAGCACAATGAAATGTAGCGTTCATTGAAAGACACCAAATTTTTTCATTTCAGAATCCAAAATATGGACCATCCACAAAAATGAAAACCTCTCTGTGAGAAATTATAGGTATTAAAAGAGATCAGATGAACCCATTTTCTTCCAAACGCTAACTAAACACGGAACACCAGCTGCAAGAAACGTTGTCATTAATTCTACATCTCGCACATGAATCGTATATTCAGCATGGAGGGAGAATTGGTAAAGGTAGTGGCACTCACAATGAGGATGCGTAAACGTTGGTCTGCAATTGCCCATATAAAGATAATAATCCAACCAATATTCACTCCACCACAAGCGAAAACCCATGAGCAAGACACGATGAATTTCAGGGTACGTATGATTCCTGTCCCCAAGTCTTTTCCTCTGAAATGGAACAGAGCCCAGCACTTGACAGGCAAAATCGACATCTGAAAGTGTTGCTTGGGCCCAAGAGGACATAAATAAACGAACTCGTCGTGGAGTTGCTGATGGAGCAAGGAGCGGCAGAAGGTATATACAAAGGATTATGTACTGGTCTCGAGCAACTAACAAATGTGACATATTCGTCGGTAGACAGGTAGAAGAGTAGGCCATCAAGAGCGGGATCGCCTAAGTGAATGTAACCTGTTGAAAAAAAGGTATAGGGAAGTAGTGAAGAGCAATTATTCCTCATTAAATTGGGGTCGATGAGCAGGATCTCTCGATTCCCATAAGAGATTTCTTGGACGTAGTATTGCGTATGATTGTCGATAGAAAGGAGAGTGTCTGATTGCCTCGGCAATGGAGTTGCATCGTGTCGTACTCGTAATAGTTGTTATGCTGCCAGCATTCAGCAGGGTGGCTGTCTAAGTGGAAGGGATAAGAGATGTTAGGAATCGCTCCACAAGATGATGGGGGGACAGTTGTTTCCCTCAATCTTCCATGCGGCTAGCAACCATATTGCAAAAAAGAAAGGTTATGGCTTCGTTCCCCATACTTCTCTTGTCTTTGGAGTGTTGGGGAGAGAGGGGGAGAGAGAGGGCCGGGCGGATGATGCACTGGAGTTCTGTATTATATTTCAATGGGAAGTCTCCGGGAATTTGGGGTTCTCAAGCGTTGCAAGAGGACAATCATGACGTGGCCGGAGGCTCGAAAGGTGATTATTTGTTTATTTTTTATTATTTTCTTTTCGAGGCCTTGTTCTTCGGTACATTACGGTGCCCTCAGCTTTGGTGCACAAAGTTGTAACGATTTATTTTTTTTGAATTTTTTTATATAACTGTTAATTTAAGTATATTTATATATATGTATGAAGCTTTACCATTTTTATAGATTTACAGATTTTTTATTTTTTAAAATTATTGTATCAGAAAATATACCTACAAATCTCCAAAAATACTAAAACATTTATATACATGTTAAATACAATTAGATTAACAATTTTTTTAAAAAAAGAAAAAAAAATAAGTTAAATGCACATGAGAGCACAAAGCCTAAGTGTAGCCTGGTGTATTCAATCACATTTCTTTTTTTTACTTTCGAGGCTAAATGCACCCCGATGCATTTAATCTCGGCACATCCGGGTGTATTTAACCCTTTTTTTATTTTTTAAAAAAATTTATACAACTGTTAATTTAAGTATATTTAACATGTGTATAAAATTTTATCTTTTCTGGATATTTTTAAATATTTTTTATCAAAAATAAAAAGTATTTAAAAATGTCCAAAATAGTAAAACTTAATTTATATGTTAAATACACTTAGATTAATAGTTGAATATAAAAATTTTAAAAAATAAAAATGATTAAATGCACCCTGGGTGCTAAAGCTAAGTGCACCCAAGTGTGTTAAAGCTAAGTACACCCGGTTCATTGTATTAGGGCCTTTTTTTATATGTCCGAGGAGTGTTAAAACTTTTCGTGCAAAAGTTTAAGTAACAAAATTTTTGAATGAGAGAAAACAATATGTTGTTGCTCTTAAATGTGTATGGGAAGTTATAAAATTTTTAGATAAAAAGTTTTGAGTATCAAAAGTTTTAAATTGGATAAAAGTGATATAATATGATAGATTTAATAATCAAAGACTAAAGAGAATAATGTTAAAATAAATAGGTTAATTGTATAAAAATGATTAAAACATAAAATAATTGTATATTAAAATGTGAAAAAAATGCTTGAAAAATAAAATAGTCACGAAGATCGAAAAATTTTACTTTGCAAAAAACACTCTTAATCATATCGCCCCGAGTTCCCCAAAGGTAAGGTTATAAGTGCCCCAGCAAAACTAGAGCTCTAAATATTGCTCACTTGTAAACCCCTTATACATTTATGTCAATCACTGTACCAGTTAGTGATAACTCTCAAAGGTATTCTTGATAGAGCAGAAAAGCCCTTCTATATGCCATCTTTTATTTCTAAATTTTTGAATGATCCAAAGAAATCTAGTTATGTCTAATCTTTGTATAATTCGGTTGAGTTACAGAAATTCTCATATACCCACAAATTTTACTCATAAAAGCTCTTATATCTATAAACTTTTAAAAATTCTAAACATTCCACGTATTTTTCACAAATTTCCATTAACATATACTTAAGCCTAAATATTAGTTGAATGGGATGTTTATCTTCAGTGAAATGACGAATATGATCAAACTCTAATTATAAATTTATATTCTAATAATATTTTAGTACTTTCGCAGCTATAAAATCATATATTATGTTAATGTAAATTTTAATTTTGAACAAACCAATCCCAAATTATATTAGAGCTTAGATGTATTTATTTTTTACACGAGAACCAACACTTTTAACCAATCCCTAACGACATGAATATGAACAAAATTGTGGGCAAAATATATATATATTTAGAATCTTTAAAATATTGTAAGTATCAATGAAAATTAGTGGTAAAATTAATTAGTATATTTGAAATTTGCCCTTTATGAAAATTTTCAAGTCTAACCCATTAGTTCTATAGCTAATAACGTATAATTTTAGCTAGTCACTTAGGCGGTAAGAAAATTGATCTCGATACCAATTTAAGAAGAGTCACAAGTGATCGGGTTACCTTGATAATGAGCTCATATAAAAATTATTCAGTTTAATTTGTAGGTAATTTACAAATATACTCATATAGTTTAATTATAACTGCAAATATACTCATATAGTTTTAAAATTTGCAAATTAACTATACATAATTTGACCTTAATTGCAAATATACCCATATTATAACAATGCAGTAGCGATGTGAGTATATTTGTAATTATGGTCAAATTATATGTAGATAATATATAATTTCTGAAACTACGTAGGTATACTTGCAATTATGGTTAAACTAAGTAGATATATTTGCAAATCAGCGTTGATCTACAAATCACCCTTGAGTTGTGCGTATCACTGTGCCTGCAGTGTGATTTTTCTGAACCTTTGGCTTTATTAGTCATGTATAGCTAATTGCGGAATGTGATATATATTTTCGAAAGATTATGGATGTGTTTGGAATGTTACTAAATAAAGTAAATGTGGAATAAAAACTAACCTTGCTAACAAAAGTCTACATCGTATTGCTGGTGCTAAGCCTGGATAAAAATCTATGTATTCTGAAATAATATTAATTAGGGTCGTTTTGGGAGGATACTATTGAATGAAATGGGATGAGATTTCTCTTGTATAAAGAAATATTTTTTTTCCAATACCATTTAATTTCATTTCCCAACGTATAATAACCCGACTTGTATAAAGAAATTTTTTTATTTCTAATACCATTTAATTTCATTTCCCAACGTATAATAACCCAATTTTTCCATTTCTAATACTATCCCCAGGAGGTCAAATCACAAGTGTCGGCATGACTATGCACATACCTGGAAAATAGAGGGGTTCTTTGTAAAAATAATCTGCTGAAGTTGCTTGATTATATTTTTGACCTTGTAGTTTACGTATTTGCAAAAATAACCGTTTCTGTTCTAAGTTTTACAAAAATTACCTCAAGCATAAACAGATTAAAAAGATGGTTTCTAATTTTCAGTGGATGAAAATGGCCTTTATCCACAATTCAAAATTTTGGAGGGTTTTTTTTGTAAATATTCACGTAAGAGGTCAAAAATCTCATCAGGCAAGCCTAGAGAGTTATTTTTGCAAACTTCCTTTTTCAAACCCAAAAATGGAAAAAAAATATTTATATTCTTAAGGGTTTCTGAATATTTCATTCTAATAAAAATTAATTTTAATATTAGTTGTTATGAGAATTTTCGAGATACTATATACTCCAAATTAACAATGTAATCTAAAATTTTGAAAAAACAGAAGTATGACATCACTCGCCGCACATGGATCTGGATATACATGGGATCATATAAAAATGAAAAAAATTGACGAAAAACTTTTAAAAAAATAAAAAAAAATGATATATCGTAAGTTAACTAACCTACTAAGATCAAGCTTCTTCATTACCTTTCTTGATTTATATAGATATTTCCCGTCTTAAGACTTGAACTTAGATGTAAAATCCAAGGAAAAAAAATTTAATTGGAAGGGGATTATTTTAGAATTTACAGAATGCTAGGAACCAAAAAACCGAAAAAAAAAAAAAAAAAAAAAAAAGGACTGAACCGACGAACTGAAACGAAGAAGGAAGAAAAGGCAAAGAGGCAGGGACAACGAAAAAACGAGAGAAGAAAGTGAGGAGGAGGAGAAGATGAGGGAGAAAATATCACGGCCATTTGGATTTTTGAATTAGGTTTGAAGTTAGAGGATTTGTGAAAAGTAGGTAGAAATTGAGGTAAGTAATTCTTTTCCAATTTTTCTTTGTTTGTCTTATTCACGGCATTATTATTATATATATATGTATATTGTAATGGTGTGGAAGAAATTTAAAATGAAATGAGATGTTATGATTAGAAATTCTAAATCCTAATAGAGTAGATGAATGAAATTTTTTCATGAAGATGAAATAGGAGCATGAAACTTGGATAATTTTAGGAGGATATTATTTTAAATACGTAATGTGAAATATGGATATCTCCAAATATGTGTATAGAATTTAAGAATTCGAAAAATAGGGTATTTGAGGATAAAAATAAAGAAATTTTTTAAAATATCATTTAAGAATTATTTTTGTTGCCTTATGTAGATAAAAGCGAAGAATACATTGGAAACTTATAAAACTCAAAGTTAGAGATTTGAAAATTTATATAGCAAGTAGGAATTTTTCGCTTTTATTTGGATACTTATAGATGCCGAAGGATGTTTATTTTTCAGGCATGGATGTTTTGTTAGGATTTAGATTTTTATTTGAGATTTTTTTAAGCAAAATTCCTTTCTCAAGATATATTTCTAATTTTTTTAATTATTAAATTGAATTGAATAGTTTGAGAAGTTATTTTGTAACAATGATGATTTTATGATGATATTTGAATTACATAAATTATATAAATTTGATAAATATATTTAGAATGAGCATATGGACACGAGTATGATGTATGAATGCATTGTGTATGTTGAAGATAATATATAATGATTCTCTGAGCGAGCCTGAGGATAAGAGTAGTGACGATATACTTTGGCATGACCCTGCAAAATGTTTATGGACAATGAGTCTTCCAAGGGGTATCAGGATGGCATGGATGTGATGTAGAAGATGAGCACTTGCATTATTTGAGCATTTAAAGCATGGTTTGCCTGTGTATGAGCGTAATATGGATGAGTATGTGAAGTTTAGAAATATTAATATTTGAGTTAATTTATGAAAATGATATTTATTTGCTTTAATAAGTTTGTTTTACCATTATCCTATTTATTAAATTGGCCCAGATTCATGTTTCTTATATTGATATTTTTAGATGATAAAGCCAAAGTAGGAGCCCAAACTAGGATTGGTTCTTAGACAAAAGTAATGAGAGATCCTGGCTCCTCAAGATACTTTAATATTTTAGTTGATGCATTAATCATGATGCAGTGAGGATTGTTTTGTAATGCTTATTTATTATCAGTTGATATGTGATTGGTTGTGTTGATAATGGATTAGAAGGGACTTGGGTAATTTACTCTATTTAGCATCCTTATTTCATCACGTGCAGCTGGAGGGTTTGGTACCTTCGAAACAAATTTAGAGAGGAAAACCACCAACTGCTGATATTTTGGATTGGTGTTCTGAGTTCCTTCTCTAGTATGGGAACGCAGGGAACATAACAAAGTCTGAGCTTGTGGATAGAGATATGGTTCCTCGTTGGATCAAACCACCACTGCTTTTTGTGAAGATTAATGTGGATGCACGCAGTCATGCAGGTATGGGTAAGTTTGGGTGTGCAGCTGTTATGAGAGATTCCCAGGGTGATTTTGTTGCGGCTTCTGGATGGAAACGGGATGGGGTAAGGGACTCTCTTTTCATGGAGGCTACAACTTTTCTTATGGGGATTAGATGGGCCACACAGCAGGATCTCAGACAAGTACAATTCGAAACCGACTCTCTTATTCTATACAATTTCATATCTAACTCGGAACCCATTTCATCTGAGGTTGGTTTTATCATTGATGAGATTAGGTCAATCCTATCTAGCAATGCTTCCTTTTCTGCTCATCATGTACTTCGGCAGGGTAATGCAGTTGCTCATTCCTTAGCTGAATTAATTTTGGTTTCTTCTGAGGACTACCAGTCTTGGTGGGGTAACCCACCCGTTGCTATTTCTAGACACATTTGTAAAGATAATTTTTTGGCAATGAATCGTTTGTATCACTCTTTCTCTACTCCTGTCATGGATGACCGGGAGTAGGACTAGAGTGATTCTTTTATAAAAAATATATATATATATATGTTAACCCATTGGCATCATAGTTCTGGTGAAATATATCAACCATTTGCTGAGGAGAAAGGCTAGCCATCAGGGCGTTACATTAGATAGTGACCAAGGGCATAACAGCTTGTAGCCTTGGCCCATTGGCTCATGCTTTGGCTTCAGTGCCACAAGAGGAGTATTTGCCTTCGATGTCAGGAAAAAAAAGTTACTTGACACGATTTATTTTTAATTGTTGTATCTAATATTATATTTCACATTAGTATAACACTCATTTTACACATGAGACAATAAGCTTCTAGCAAATACTCAAGAGTAGGAGTGTTGACGGATCGGGTTGAACGGGTTGGAGCCTAATCCTAATCCTAACCCATTTAATATATCTCAACTCTAATCCGTTTATTAACTCATTTAAAAAACTTCGACCCTAACCCATTTATAACCCATTTATAACTCATTTAATAAACGGATTAACGAGTTGTATTTGTTACTAATTTTAATATTAAAAACCTTCAATAAAGTCTGTAAAATTAAATGAATTAAATAACTCGAAATTAACATACATGAATTTAATCGATTTTGGCTTGAAAACATCAGCTTCAGTGTGTGCATGCGTGCGACGGCAGATCTGAAGGTAATGGCGTAGTAGGTGCCAACGTCTGTTGAGTCTTCATGCGTGCGGCGGCAGATCTAAAGTCGTAGCGAGTGTCGACTGCAGACGTTTGCTGAGTGCCGAATATGACTCCCGTTCCTTTGCAGTTTGCAGGCAAGCCCTTCGACGACTTAACAGACCGGAGAGGTACACAATGGCGAGAGGAGAAGGCGAGCTAGCCTTTCCAGTGGTGAGTGAGAGAAGAGAGGAGAGAAGAGTGAAAGAGTGATGAAGAGAGCTAGTGCAATCCACAAATCGATGACAGGCGATGAGCGAGAATCGAAGTGAGCATGAGAGAAAATAGAGAAAAGGAGTGGGCGAGGGAGACACTCTATGCCCTTGAAGAATGCTCTGGTTGATGTAACTGCAGCATTATGCGATTCATTTGTTTGTATGTGGCTTTGTTGACAGCGCAGTGTAGCGCGGTTGTCATGGGTCGTTGAGCGGGGGAGTCAAAAGCAATTGATGCTTTTGTAGAAGGGGTCCTAGCTCTGAAATATGGTTGTGCGTGAGGGCGACAAATCTAAGAAAACTTCAGATCTCAGTCTCAGCTGCGACTGCAGAAGTTAACATCATGCACCGACATTGAGGGTGACAAAGTGCCGAGAGCGGGAAGTCGGGAACCAACTAAATATATACATATAATTATATATAATATATTATAAATGGGTTATACTGGTTGAACGGGTTATATAAACGGGTTAGATTGGTTGCAAAGTCTCAACCCTAATCTGTTTATTTAATTAAATAGTTAAACAAGTTAACGGATCATAACCCATTTATTCAAAAATCTCAATCCAAACTCATTTATTAACGAGTTGGACGAGCGGTTTGACGGGTTGACCATTAACACCCCTACTCAAGAGAGACAACACTTAATCCTTCCATGTCTATTTTTAAAGGAGACTAAGATCCCATTAGACAGGCTCTCATCGGGGAATTTGAAACCCCTGTCACTGGCATGATTGCTAACGAATGCGACTAGCTGAACTCTCACATTAGGCATGTTTGGTAAGCCATAAAATATTCGGGTCTAAAATTTTTTATTCTTTATAATTACGATCTTTTTAAATCATTTTTTCATATATTTCTACATAGTTATCCTACTTTTTATTTATTTCTACATAATTATCTATACAATTAACCTATCTATTTTAACTTTATTCTTTTTACTTCTCGTCATTACCCCATCGTATTACACAATTTTTTACCAATTCAAAATCTTTTACATTAAAATTTTTTTATCACTTCCTAAACATACTGAATAAGACATTGGAAGTTAATTTTCATACGAAAAAAGGAAAACTCAGATTTTCTGTCTACAGGAGGAGCGTACTATCCCCGGCCGTCCGACCCACAGGGGCCCCAGCGGCCGCGAACAGTTTCTCCGATGGCAGAAGCCCATGAATTGATTGTGGTTGTGCTTATCCCTAGCCGTCAATTACGAAGATTTCATCTTGGGCATTTTAGTCCAACGAAATTATAAACGGCAAGTTTTTTTTTTTTTGTTTGTTTTTAAATATCTCCGTTTGCGTCCAGCGCTATTTTTACAAAACTAAAAGCTTACGAGTTTATTCTTGTACATGTCTAAACTAGAGGTCAAAACACACTTTGATAATTTTTAGAGGGTTATTTTTTTGCAAATATTATAATGAAAATATTTTGTAATAAAACTAGCACTTTATCCAAATATACATATTATATTTGATTACAATCTTAAATATATCCATGACATTTCAGAATTTTCAAGTATGCCTGCTATTTTTCATAGGTCTATTTAGGATGAGAAAAATGAAAACTGAGAATAAGGAATGCAAAAATCTACGCCCAATTTTACTTTTTATTTTAACTTCTATATTCCAAACATTTTCTCATTTCTTTTTATGCAACTATAATACCTATTTTTTTATTCTTACTTTATTTCTATTATATCTAATTTATTTCTCATTCATATTCTCCTCATCCTAAGTAGGCTCTTAATTCCAAAAACACTCGTTTCAGTAAAGATAGTTAACGATGATCTGTTTAAATGTTGATTATATTTTTATAAATGTCTAAAATAATAAAAGATGAAATAAAATAGAAGGGTAATGAATTAGAGCTCTTCCAATTTAAAGGTCTCATGTAATTCGGGCAGTGGAAAATTATGACACTCAACTTGTTCAACTTTTTTAATTCAACCCTAAATTTAATGACATACCCATACTTGTTGGTTCGAATGGTAAGAAATTTAGTTTTCCTTAAATAAGGTTATAGGTTTAGGCCATGTGAATGGAAATAACTATTAGGTCAGCTCAGCTTGAGTTTATTATATAAAAAAATAAAAGAAAATTGATAGGCATGTTGTTGATTTTCGCATGACATCTAATGTAGTTTATTCACTTCCACAATGAAACAGATATTTTTGGGTCAAATGTATTTGTAGTTGATTTGGAATTCTGGAAATACTGTAGGTATATTTAGGATTTTTTTCTTTTTAATGGAACGGAATTGGTTCAAACTATGTCGTGGATACATTTAGGAAAGGGGGAAATGGCCACAATTTTAATTTTGTTGACTTAAAACAAGGTCGATCACCCCCACCCTCTGGACTCTTGAGTGAGTTTTTTTTTGCATAAAAGGCACTGCAAATTGGCATAGGCCCAACTTGCCATGGGAACCTTTCAAATCGTCCCCCTGTTTCTCATGCTCCTCACCTACAATCTCTCACCAGATCATGTTGCAACAGCTTCTGAGAGCGATTGCCTAACTTCAAGTTCTTGCAGCGTTGATAACTACCCTGAGATTCGGTTCCCTTTCCGATTGACATCCCAACCTAAGCACTGTGGCTATCCTGGATTCGAGCTCACTTGCAGGGGGAATCAAACGATTCTCAACCTCCCTGCTTCTTCCGACCTTCGATACCTTGTGGTGGATTCCATCGACTATTACTACCAACGATTAGATGTTGCTCACCCACAACAAGATTTCTACCGGAGCTTTTTATTGAATCTAAATCTCTCCAACTCTCCTTACACTCTCAGTGATCCTTACTCGTTAGTCTCCTCGGAGGATCGTAGTACATGGGCATACGCAAGCTATACACTCATGAATTGTTCTATTTTTCCCGACGACGATGGGCAATTTATTTGCGAAGGATCTTCAGGACGTGCTTTCTGTGTTCTGAGTTCTGATACAGATTTGAAGAAAGTGCCGAAGTCTTGCAACCCATTTAAGAGGATAAAATCTTCTTTCTACGACGCCTATGACCTTCTGTACTACCTCCGTTACACTAGTTTCAGTTTGTACTGGAGCAGTCCGAGCTGCAAGAACTGCGAACCTGTAGCATTCGGCTACCCTTATGATCACAAAGGTTCTCTCGCTCTCTGAGTTGTAATCTATTATGTTCTATATTTGAGAATTCGTTGATCTAGGTAAACATCCTTTTCAGTTTGTGCGCAAAACTTTCGAGCTTTTAGCCGGGCTTTATATGTTGCACAAATTGCACTCTGTTATGGATTCCAAATATAGGAGAAGGTAAGGTAAGATCCATCCATCCATGTAAAAATCATTTTCCCACGTGAGCTCTGATTCCTTAGGTTACAAGCTTCCTAGGTATTCCCCGCATTTCCTTACGTGGCCTTTTGGACAATTGGATAAACCATATGGCTACGGGAATTTCTTTATCTACTTCTTAATTGGGCATTCATACATTCCCATGCATGGAACATTCAATTCTGCATCTATAATTCCTTCGGCCACTCATCAATTTTTTGTCTTGATGAAAATCTCCTCTCTATTTGTTCAGGTTCACCAGCCAAGAAAGTGATTCCAGGTAACTCCTGAGTGATCTTTCTTTGAAATATTTCTGGTTCAAAATACGTTACTAGATCTATACCTGGTTGATATTATCCTGAATGCAGGGCTTACTGTCAGCATCTCTCTTGTCATAGTAGCAACAATTGCAGCCATCAGGATCTATGCATCTTGGCAATCCAAGAGGAAGAAAGAAGCTGAGCATCGACTCAAGGTTGAGAATTTTCTCAAGGATTATAAATCTCTCAAACCCACAAGATACACATACGCTGAAATTAAGAAGATTGCCAACCATTTTAAAAGCCCACTTGGCCAAGGAGGTTATGGTACTGTATTTAAAGGAAATTTGCCAAATGGAATCCCAGTTGCTGTAAAGATTCTGAAGAGGTCTATTGAAGAAAGTGCAGATTTCATAAATGAGGTTGGAACCATTGGTAGGATTCACCATGTGAACGTGGTCCGCTTGCTGGGATTTTGCGCTGATGGATACGAACGAGCACTTGTCTATGAGTTCATGCCAAATGAATCATTGGAGAAGTTCATATTCTCGGAAGGCAGCAAAAGGCCTTCTTTGGGTTGGGAGAAGGTCCAAAGCATTGCAATTGGCATCGCAAGAGGGATCGAATACCTGCACCAGGGATGCGATCAGCGGATCCTCCATTTCGATATCAAGCCACACAATGTATTGCTAGACGAGAACTTTCATCCAAAAATTACCGACTTTGGGCTGGCAAAGCTTTGCTCAAAGGAGCAAAGCATTGTATCCCTGTCTGTTGCCAAGGGTACAATGGGCTACATAGCACCAGAAGTTATCTCACGGAGCTTTGGAAATGTTTCATATAAGTCAGATGTGTATAGCTTTGGAGTGCTGTTGTCGGAAATGGTTGGAGGAAGAAAGAATGACACAAATGCGAATGCTGCAGAAGAGTCTGGCCGGGCACACTTTCCTGAATGGATATATGGTCAATTACATGAAGAGGAAGAGAAAGACCTTGAGATCATTGAAGAAGAGAATCCTTTAGTTGCAAAGAGATTAACAGGGGAGATAGAACGGGAGATAGTTGGAGAAGAAGATGCCTTGATTGCAAAGAAACTGAGTATTGTAGCACTCTGGTGCATGCAGTGGTATCCAGTCAGTAGGCCCTCTATTCAAAGGGTTGTTCAGATGCTGGAAGGAAGTATAGAAAGCTTAGTCATGCCTTCCAATCCTTTTGGCTCCAATTCCCTCAATGATACTCCATCCCTCTGCAAGAAATCTCAAAGAACAGAACTGACAATCATTGTTGAATGACAGCACAGAAATAAGCATGTCCTAGAAATTTATAAATGATGTTGATGTTCTCCTTGGTTAGATATCAAAAGTTGCTGTTGTAGAGATTTTATTAGATTTCATAATAATTAATAAAAGTCTTATTTATATTTATGCATTTGTGATCTGCATTGAAGGCATCAGTGGAGTCTCCTCTCTAACCCTCTCTAAACCATATCATCTCTAAAGTTTAAGATAATGAACTCCTCAACTGTCAGTACTGGTTACAAAAAAAAAAAAAAAAAAAAAGATTTTTTTGTAAACCAGTAGCGGAGTCTCATTACAAAAGAAACATTTATTTTCTGTAAAAAAAAAAAAAAAATGGAAGAAATGCTTCATCCACAGTCAAATTGAGATGAATGGCTAGGATGCGTGAGATCATACTTTAATAAAAATTAGGTTAAATGCATTCTTCATCCTCCTTGAACGTTGAAAAAATCTGTAATGAAATGCTTTGATCTATACTTATTTGATGCGGCGGACTTAACCAAAGACTCTGTGGGTGGAGGCATGAATCTCCAAACTAGCATCAAATCCAAAGGAGTTTTTTTTTTTCAAAAGAAGAAGAAGAAGAAGATAATGATGATGAACCGCCGTAAATTGGGGTCCGATTATTTCAGTCCGTCATTTTAGACCAATCTAAAAAACATATTTTTTATTTTTTATAAAATTGTTAATCAAGGTGTATTTTATATGGGTAATTTGCATATGTACCAGGATAATTTGACTAAAATGGCTGATATATTCATGTAGTTTCATGAATTATATATTAGCTCCAATAGTTTTACTAAATTGCGTATAACCCTCATGCAACCTCCTTTCCATAAGCAACAAATTGAAGAAATCTAACCCAATGTGAAGAAAAAATCATATATTGTTATATATTATATATTTGATAATTTTAAGATATTTAAACTGTTTTATATTATATATTCAATTTTTAATTTAAAAAGTTATATATTCACTTTCAAAATTGTTAAATTTTTTTAAACATATAAATTTCCTGTCAATAATAAAAACTTATCATTAAGAAATAAATGTTTTCTTTTAAAAAAATTAAAAAGAAAAAGCATATTCATGTATCCAAGTTATATTAGATCAGAACCATTAAAAATAGGCCTACACATAGACTCCAAGCAAGATTTTGAATTTTTTTTTCTGAAAAAAAAAAAAAAGCTTTCATGGCGATGTAAAGGGAATTCTAACTATAGGACCGGATTAGGCATATCTAGATGCATATATATCCACTTGCGTTTGGACATTTGGTAAAATATATTTTATACGTTCGAAATTGAAAATAAACTCTATTTTGCGTAAAATGAATTGTGCTGAGTGTTTCTAAGTACTTGCATAAGATATGAACTACGATTAAATTCGATATTAATTACAATCAAATTTAATAATTATTTGCTAGTGCAGCTGTGCAGCCAAATATAAACAGTTGCATTAATTTAATTGGAGCGAATGTAAAGTGTGATACTGTGAAAGAGTAAATGGACTGTAGGAAAGGGACGTTAACGGCGTGACACAAGAGGGACCAGAGGAACGATTTCAAACTTAGAGGGATCAAAAAGCAAATATGGTAATCTCAGGGATGAAAAACAAAATCGCAACCTTAAATGATGAAAATACAAAAATCTGGAGACGTGCGGAGAGAATCCCCAAGGGGCTCCGTAGTTGCCAAGCAATCTTTGCGCAAGACGTGAGCAACAATTTTACAATTTTTTTGCTCCCAAAGTCTTTTAGGGCTGTGGGTAATTTGAAAATATGTCCTTATGTTAATTGCATATATGTCTTTTTTGTGCCACGAATCGCATACTACATTCACAAAGTTTCACATAAACTGCGTATATACTCTTGTTAATAGCTAAAATTTAACATTGTAATTTGCAAATATGCTTTCATAATTTGAAGCTAATTGCTAATATCCCCAATTGTTTCACCAATTGTATATGATCTGCTTAAAGTTTCACAAAAATTACTTATATCATGCTGTAAAAATTACTTATATCATGTTACGGCATGTTAACTGTCACTTTTTCAAAAAAAATTCTCACGGTTTTTTCTTATTTTTTCCTCCATACCCAATGGACCATAAATATATTAAAGTTAGTTATTATTTTGCACTTGAATGGACTCTGAAAAAAATTGTCAAATAACTTTTTTCAAGTCAAGTATTCAATTACAGATCATTAAAATCCGTTAACATACATTAAATTTTTATGGGCTTTAATAAAAGTCTATTACTTAAATCAAAAAATAAGGTTAAATCTGAATATGACTACAAGTTTATCTCTATTTACATACAGGACTATGTATCTATAAAACAACAAACACGTCTACAAATTTTCATCATATTTACAAACACGACCATATTAGTTCCTTGTCCATATTTTTCTTACCGCAATACCCTTAGCTGAAAAGTAAGTCCATCTCGTCCTCTCCCGTACAAAGAATGATTTTTAATACACATTGTTATTACTTCATATTTTGATAACTATACATACAATGACTTTTTCTATCCAAGTTTAGCCAGAGATATTTTAATAAAAACAAAAGAGCGAAAGTAACAAATTATCATATTTGGAAATATTGTGAAAATGGAGTGATTGTATTTGCATTTTTGTAGACGTGATAATAAGGATAAATGTAATTACGTTGGAATTGATGTTTTTAAATGCATATCAAAATTTTGTGGGCTTTAATAATTTCTAAATTCAATGAAAATTCTATAGCACACATTAGAATATTCAAATTTTAAACATTAAATAAAGTTGGTTTTTGACAACTCTTATTAGTACCTAAAAATTATATTAGCAAATATATGTATATATATATATATGTGCAAAGAAAAATTCTCTTATTTATGGTAATACTTTTATATGCAAGGAAAAATTTTCTACCTCATATCGTTACGCACTCATGGGCAAGAAATATTTTCGTGGCTTATGATAATGCTTTTATAATCACAACAAAATTGTTGGCCCAAGTATAAAATTATAAACTATTGGCAATCAAATCTCTTTTTAATGATTGCTATATGTCAGATATAATTAATTATTGGTAATCAAAATTTTCTTCACCAACAAATTTTAATTTTTTAAAGAAAATGCTGGCTGCCAAACACTATTTTTTTTTTTTGCAGATGTTCGAAACTTTCGTTTACCTCGATTATAAAAGCATTGTATGATATAAATTTTAAAATAATCTAAATTACTCCACAAATCGTTTATTTAGAAATTTTCCAAATTTACAGTTTTGTTCTATTTTGACTGTACTAGAAAATGTTTCCTATGTGTGCTATAGGTTGTAGTGAAATCATGGGATAACTGGCAAGCATGGGCTAAGGGTGTGTTTGATAATAAGTAAAAGTTGTGAAGTTAAAACTTTTCAATTTAAAAATTTTCACTTTCCACAACTACCTTATTTTTTAATAATTTCTTTACATTTTTTATACAAATACCCTACTTTTCAATTATTTTTACATAATTACCAACACAACTAACGTCAACTAACGTGTCTTTTTCAATTTTATCCTATTTATTCCATATTATTACCCTTATTATATCATATCAGATAATTTTTACTTTCCACAACTTTTCATCAAAAATTTTATCCATTCTCATACACACTTTAAGTTTTGAAGTCAGACACGCGTCGTTGGGTGGCCTCGTACATTCAAAAATTTTAGTCAAGCGGAGACACATGCATCATATTCTATTCTAATTTTCCCGGAACATGAAGATGTCATTTTGGTGATACAAGTGCTGTACAAGAAGATATTTTTTTGGAGACTTTTATTAGTAACCCTTATATGGTAACGTATCACTAAGTGACCGATATCAATGTGCATAGAACATTAAGTAGGGAAGTTTTGAGTTTGATGTTGGACAGATATAGTAGCCTTATTATTCTCCCCATAGTATACTTTTGATAGATACCTGATCGTGGATAGCTCAATAAAATAAACTTTTTATTACTAAGGAAAAAAAAAAGAAACTTTTCTTACTTTGGTGCTCTTATAGGCAAAGAATAATTTCCTTTCTTCAAATCATTATTTTGACAAGAAAATTAAAGTTTAGTTTCCCAAATACAAAAATATAAACTATAGGCAATTAAATTTTTCTTAGAAATTACTATTTGACAAATGACATAAACTATTAGCAACCAAGTTTTTCTTTAACAATTTACTTTTAACTTTTGGCAAGAAAATTTTAGTTCTCGAAAATCCAAATTATTGTAGTGATGGTTGATTATTCTAATTTACTGATGGTAGTCCTGGTCAGTATGAGTGAGTGGAAAGTGCAGGTTAGATGACTTTGGTTAATTTTCCAAGTCATGCAAAGACTAGAGATTCCTTTGGGTCCGTAGTCATCAATATGAAGTGAAGAACAACCATCTAACACGTTTCCACGATGGTCGAGATGTCTTTTTTTTAATGTTTTGATGCTTTTATAGGCAAAGAATAATTTACTTTCTTCAAATCATTATTTCGACAAGAAAATTAAAGTTTAGTTCCCCAAATACAAAAATCATAAACTATCGGCAATTAAATTTTTCTTAGAAATTACTATCTGAAAAATGCCATAAATTATTAGCAACCAAGTTTTTCTTTAACAATTAACTTTTAACTTTTGGCAAGAAAATTTTAGTCCCCAAAAATCAAAATTGTTGTAGCGATGGTTGATTATTCCAATTCATTGATGGTAGTCCTGGTCAGTATGAGTGAGTGGAATGTGCAGGTTAGATGGTTTTGGCTAATTTTCTAAGTCAGGCAAAGACTTGAGATTCCCTTGGGTCCACAATCATCAATATGAAGTGAAGAACAACCGTCTAACAGGTTTCCACGATGGTCGAGATGTCCTTTTTGTTTTTAATATTTTGATGCTTTTATAGGAAAAGCATAATTTACTTTCTTCAAATACATTTTTTGACAAGAAAATTAAAGTTTAGTTCCCCAAATACAAAAATCATAAACTATTGGCAATTAAATTTTTCTTAGAAATTACAATCTAACAAATGCCATAAACTATTAGCAACCAAGTTTTTCTTTAACAATTAACTTTTAACTTTTGTCAAGAAAATTTTAATTCTCAAAAATCAAAATTGTTGTAGTGATGGTTGATTATTCCAATTTACTGATGGTAGTCCTGGTCGGTATGAGTGAGTGGAAAGTATGGCTTTGGCTAATTTTCCAAGTCATGCAAAGACTCGAGATTCCTTTTTTTATTTGTTTTTTGATAAAACTCGAGATTCCTTTGGGTTCGCAGCCATCAACATGAATTGAAGAACAACCGTCTAACACATTTCCACGATGGTCGAGATGTCTTTTTTTTTTTTTTTAATGTTTTGATGCTTTTACAGGCAAAGAATAATTTACTTTCTTCAAATCATTATTTTGACAAGAAAATTAAAGTTGAGTTCCCTTAATACAAAAATCATAAACTATCGGCAATTAAATTTTTCTCAGAAATTACTATTTGAAAACTGCCATAAATTATTAGCAACCAAGTTTTTCTTTAACAATTAACTTTTAACTTTTGGCAAGAAAATTTTATTCCCAAAAATCAAAATTGTTGTAGTGATGGTTGATTAGTCCAATTCATTGATGGTAGTCCTAGTCAGTATGAGTGAGTGGAAAGTGCGGGTTAAATGGCTTTGGCTAATTTTCCAAGTCATGCAAAGACTCTGGATTCCTTTGGGTCCACCGTCATCAATATGAAGTGAAGAACAAATGTCTAACACGTTTCCACGATGGTCGTGAGGTCCTTTTATATATATATATATATATATATATATAGGGAAATGATCCAGTGCATGCGACTGCACCGTGCAGTCCATGCACTGTGGGTCCCACTTGATCATTTCCCATAAATCCACCCCACCCATTGTATTTAGAATTGTTCACTTTATTACCATACAAATTTTCATCCAAATCCAACATGTATGTAGTCTCCATCTTAAAATGGTGCAAAATCAACGTAATAAAATAGTTTAATGTAAATATCAAGTTTAAGTGGTTTTTTCAACATCTAAACCGTCTAAAGTATGATTTATATATGGATAAATGAGTGTATAAAATTTCATTACAATCTAATATGTGTGGGGTCCATTTTACAGCGGACTGCACAGGATCGGTTCCCATATATATATATATATATATATATATATATAATGTTTTGACGGACTCAAGTGTCATCACTTCATGCATTGCTGATGTTCTTAGGAAGACGACGTCCGCTGCTTCCAGACAAGAGCATCTGTTTCGAAGAAGATGGCATTTAGGTCCTCGACGTCAAGGTTCATTTCTCCAATCCATTTGAAGAATCTGGCATTTATGCTTATTTTTATTTAACATTTCAAATCTTCACTAATGAAACTTTGTGTGGTTCAGAAATTGCCAAAGTTTTACAGTATAAAAAATTGAAATAATAAAAAATATGTTTGCCGGCCAGACTATCATCGCTACACATTATAACGGTCTCTTTCAAGGAGGATGGAGAAGGCGTTGAACCTAAAACTCTTGGGCACTTTAATAAATTCTAACAAACTCGAGTAAAAAGCTATTAGTGCAAATTAAAAATACGGCACAAGTTTTATTTTATGGATATTTTACATCATGACAACTCATATCACAACAAAGCACAATCATAACTCTCACACGGTACAGCACAAATTTTATCTATGCTTATTTTTCAGATATGATCATAGATTTATGTGAATGAAAAATATGTTTACAAAATTTCAACCCCGCTCCTGATATGTACAATAATTATTATAACCTTGTATTTTGCTAATTATTTGCAAAAATAACTTTTATGTATAGGTTTAAATTTTAGCCAATGATATTTAATAAGAATATAATGATAAAAACTAACCAGATTGTCATATTAGAAATATGATAAAAATTTGTGACTGCATTTGCAATTTTATATTTCCGGTCATACATGGAAACATGGTCAAAACTTATAATCATATTTGGAATTAAATTTCTTAAATATACATTAAATTTTTATGCGATTTAATAAATTCTAACGAATTTTTATGAAAAAGTAACCTATTAGTGGGCATTATAATATTTAAACTTCAAAACTTTTCTACAAGTGCATTATAATTATATTACATAAAATTGAAAATAATCTAAATGACGTAGATGGCATCACCAAGCAAGGAATCGTCGCAGTAGTCTAAAATGGTAAAAGAGTATGTTAATTTCAAAAGATGATAACTTGTGATCTAACAAGAATTATAGGAACCACAATATATTAACAAAAAGCTCTTTCCAAAGTTGTCATTAAGGAAACTCAGGTAAAATTTGATTAAACACATACTTAATGCCAAAATTCTCTGATCATGCATGATTTGAGGACCTTGAATTTTTTTGCTATATTTTTTTATTATTTATGGTAAACGATGTATTTTTTTCAATTTTATTAAAATGCACCTGATAAAGGGTTTTTGCAATTTTTTCGTATTGTGTTCGTGTAGGATTTTCTTAAAGCTAGGGGTTGTTTGCACATTTTTATAAATTCTTTATGCTCTTCTTACTTTATAAGTCTTGAATAATATCACAAATTTTCTTTCTAAATTCATGTGTTAGTTTTTGTGCTTAAAACTTGTTGGTCAACTCCAAAGATATAGTCTTGTGCGAGCCTTTTTTTACTATATATTCATCTGTTAACTTCTGTTTTCACACTCATTCGCTGTGTCACTAAATCACCTCGACAATTTGTTTTGGGTGTGTTTGTTTAGGCAAAAAAAGTGTCAACTAAAACTTTTCAATATAAAACTTTTCACTCTCCATAATTATTCTATTTTTTAATTATTTTTTTACATTTTTCTATACAAACTACCCTACTTTTCAATCATTTCTACACAAATACCCATACAACTAACCTATCTATTTTAACTTTATTCTCTTTACTCCGGTTACGAATCCTGCGGGAACTCTGACACGCACACGCTCGCACTCAGCTGGTCATGCACAAGGATGTCCTATTTATTTCTTTTTTTTTAAGCTAATTACCCTCATGTTCTTTTTTTCTTTTTCGGATGAAATGTTCTATTTTAAGTTTTTAACCACACTAGAAAAGGATATGGTAAAACCGGGCGCCGATCTCCTGCACCCGAGAGCAGACAGCATTGTTGCCTGCTCCCAGGCTCATATACTTATTTTTTTTTATTTTTTTGAAAAATTTTTCATAAACTTATTAGCCAAAGTGTATTTAACACGTGTATAAATTTTTACCATTTTTGGAGATTTTTAGATATTTATTTTTGATTTTTGAAAATCAGTGACATTTTAGTAATTTAAAATTACTTAAAATGCTACTGATTTTCAAAAATAAAAAATAAATATTTATAATATTTTAAAAATAGTAAAAATTTATACACATGTTAAATATACCTATATTAATATTTTTTAAAAAAATAAAAAACTAAGTGTGTGCACCCGGAGCAGGCAACGCCGCCCGCTCTAAGGTGCAGGAGATGGGCGCCCGGTAAAACCTCCGCCACAAGTCCGATTCGTGCGGTAGTACCGAAATTAAGTCATAAGTGGACCGAATGGGCTAATTTTCCAAGTCAAGCACGCGTCCGTGGGTCGCATCCATCCATTTAAAAATTGGAGTCAAGGAGAGACACATGCACAGTACTCGGTTCTAATCTATTTCCTGGAAAGGCGAAGTTGTCCGCTTGTGATACAAGTCGTTGTTGATTAGTCCAATCCATTGATGGTAGCCCTGAATATGCATATGTGAGTGGAAAATGCAGGTCGTATGACTTTGGCTGATTTTCCAAGTCATGCAAAGACTAAAGAGCCCTTTGGGTCCGTCCCCCATGCCCCCCCCACCCACCCCGTCATCAATATGATGTGAAGCACAGCCCTTTGGGTCCGTCCCCCATGCCCCGCCCCACCCATCCCCCGTCATCAATATGATGTGAAGCACAGCTGTCTGCATGTTTCCAGGGTGGTGGAGATGTCCCTTCTCTCTCTCTCAGTCTTTTCATACATCGCTCAATTGTATTATCTCAATACATCAAATTTGATAATTTTTGAATATTTTTACATATTTCTAATTGAATTTCAAAAATGAAATGCTTTTAAGGGTATTTAAGTCATTTTAACATAAAAATAATTGATTTTTGAATTTTAATAAAAATATATAAATCTCAAAAATGATAAATTTTGGAATTTAAATTAAAAATAATTAGGATAACATATTTCGAAAAAAATAAAAGATACTAATAAACATGTAAATCAAGTCGGCCTTAATGTTGACCTTCAAGTATCATTGTCCCATTTAAAAAACTCCTATTTATACACAACGATACTTTTTGATAAATCTACGCCTACCGTTATTTTTATTTTTAATAAATTTCTTGTTTCATATCATCTAAAAAAAAGTTTTCTCATAGGCATAACTGCAATTTAAGTAAAATTTTATGGAGAGCAAATAACTCTAAAGATTCATCTATTTTCCACAAGTCCGATTCGTGCTGTCGTAGCGAAATTAAGTCATAAGTGGCCCGAATGGGCTAATTTTCCAAGCCAAGCACGCGTCTGTGGGTCGCATCCGTCCATGAAAAAATTCGAGTCAAGGAGAGACACATGCACCGTACTCTGTTCTAATCTATTTCCAGGAAAGACGAAGATGTCCTCTTGTGATACAAGTCATTGTTGATGAAGCCAATCCATTGATGGTAGCCCTGAATATGCATATGTGAGTGGAGAATGCAGGTCGGATGAATTTATGGTGGAGATGTCCCTTCTCTCTCTCTCTCTCTCTATCATTTCATACATTGCTCATTTTCCAGGAAATATATTATCTCAATGTATTTAATTTATACATCAAATTTGATAATTTTGAATATTTTTACATATTTCTAATTGAATTTCAAAAATGAAATGCTTTTAAGGGTATTTAAAAAAATAATTGATTTTTGATTTTTAATAAAAATATATAAATCTCAAAAATGATAAATTTTGGAATATAAATTAAATATAATTAGGATAACATACTTCAAAAAAAATAAAAGATACTAATAAACTTGTAAATCAAGTCGGCCTTAATGCTGACCTTCAAGCATCATTGTCCCATTTAAAAAACTCCTATTTATACACAACGATACTTTTTGATAAATCTACGCCTCCCATTATTTTTATTTTTAATAAATTTCTTGTCGCATATCATCTAAAAAAAAAGGTTTTGTCATAGGCATAACTGCAATTTAAGTAAAATTTTATAGAGAGCAAATAACTCTAAAGATTCATCTATTTTCCACAAGTCCGATTCGTGCTGTCGTAGCGAAATTAAGTCATAAGTGGCCCGAATGGGCTAATTTTCCTAGCCAAGCACGCGTCTGTGGGTCGCATCCGTCCATGAAAAAATTCGAGTCAAGGAGAGACACATGCACCGTACTCTGTTCTAATCTATTTCCAGGAAAGACGAAGATGTCCTCTTGTGATACAAGTCATTGTTGATGAGGCCAATCCATTGATGGTAGCCCTGAATATGCATATGTGAGTGGAGAATGCAGGTCGGATGAATTTATGGTGGAGATGTCCCTTCTCTCTCTCTCTCTATCATTTCATACATTGCTCATTTTCCAGGAAATATATTATCTCAATGTATTTAATTTATACATCAAATTTGATTTTTAATTCCAATGAAAATGATTTTTAATAGAAATGGAAATGATTTTTGGTAATAAAAAACGAAATCAAATAAATGATCTGGATTTGTAGAAAGGTAACTAAAATAAAAATAAGGTGATGCAACCAACCTCTGTTGAACATTTCCCTTGTAATTATCACTAAAGATTACTATTATTATTATTATCATCATCAAAGATTAATTAGTAGTAGTAGTAGACGACCTCAGGAAGTTGTATTTCTTGAACCTAGCAATCGATTTTCGTTAAAATGCCCACAAGCTTACGTTGACTCATGGGCCTTGCAATAACAGGATGACGAGCCTACACGGACTCCTTGAACCTTGTAAAAGGTGATGCACCCAAACGTTAGCGGTCCCAACTCCCAAATGCAATATCTTGGCATCCGGTCTGGTGTCAGTCTTTGGAATGTTTGGCTAGGTACTGTGCTGTGTTTTTATTTTTTGATTTGTATATTACAAACAGCCCACCTAAGTGGAATATGACTTATATGATGATGATGATCTTATAAACAACTCGTTTCATATATTATCATCAAGTTTAAGGAAGACAACACACTTTAATCTAACATATAAGGAGATGACATGCTCCATCTACTGATTAAAAGAGATAACAAGCTCTCATCTATTATTAAAGACACATCTCCTATATTGCACACGAATACCCACACCATTTGGGGTTCAAACACAGATGGGCAGAAATGCTGCTTGCTGGGCAAGGACCCTTGTGGGAGGAGCAGACAATGTACAAATTAGAGCATTGGGTGGGATTGTGGATTACAACAGTATTGTCACCGTTTATGCATGATAGTGTGTAGTAGTGGGTTGTAATTAACATGATAAACAATGCTTCTTTTTACATGTTATGATAAGTTTATTAGCTAATATAACCTGTTACCCATTAACTGTTATTTTGGCGCCCGGATAGTGTAAATACCGATCAAAATTGCATCCAATAGGTGGATGGCAAACGGATGTGAATACCAGAATACAAGTTGAAATTGGCCCTTTGGCTGCCCAAATCTGCAAGCAATCTTTTAGATTATTCATGTCTTGGAATAGCGTTTTTTTTTTTTTTTTTTATTGTTTCTATTTTTATTTTATTTGTGTGTGGTTGTGTGTTTGGCCTGAGCACGAAAATACTTCATTCTCAAACAAGTATAAATGTTTTATTTATTTATATATTATTATTATTATGAATGGTTTTTACATGTTCAGAAGAAGCAATTTGAGGGCTTCTTGGAAACAACAGGGCGCATTTGGAGTTTTGCCTTACATGTACATTAGGTTCAAGTTTTCAACAGACCCCAAAACGGCTTAGAATTAAAGGCCTAGTGTAAAATCATGGACGCTGGGTCCTAAGACCTAAAAATGGTTTTGAACGACTGAAGGGCTCCTTTAAAGCAGGGTTAAAACTTGAACCCAATCAACAAATGAGAAGAAAAAGAAAAAATTGATAAAAAAGGACTAAAGCACACATGCCTGTATTGCGATTCGGTACATTGTATGTCTTATATTTGGAACTCCCGTCATAAAGGCCCATGAGCATTTGCTCCGATAGCAAATGTTGCAATTGCGCAAATTTTTTTTTTTTTTTTTTAGATTTTTAATAAAATTATTAATTTAATTGTATTTGATGTATAAATCAAATTTTATCATTTTTGAAAATGTTTACGTATTTATTTCGAATCTTAAAATGCATGAATATTTTAGTCATTTGATAATTTAAAATCACTAAAATACTTTTATATTTAAAAATCCAAAATAAATGTAGATAGATTCTAACAAATAATAGTAAAATTTGATTTATAGATTAAATACACATGGGGCATGATTGTTTACCGCAAAAACTTTTTAAATCAAAACTTTTTAATGTAAAAATTTTCACTCTCCATAATTATTGTATTTTTAATCATTTTTTCACATCTTTCTATACAATTATCTTATCTTTTAATTATTTTTATATAATTACCTATACAACTAACTTATCTATTTTAATTTTATTTTCTTTACTCCTCATTATTCCTCCTATCATAACTCATAATTTTCTTTTAATTCAAAAATTTTTACATCAAAAACTTTTTATTTAAAAATTTTATAACTTCCCGAACACACTTCATTAACATTTTTATTAAAAAAATTTAAATGATTTAAAATGACTTCGTTTTTTATGGGACTATCAGGCACCTTTCGTAAAATGCTTTCATGAACATAAGCAAATCACGAAAATGGATTTCTTCTTAGCACGCTTCTTTCTCTACAAATTCTTGTTTACTCTAGTTTCTCCCGTTTGAATTTAAACACAGGTAACGATTCAGCAGAAAGACTTCCCACTTTCTCGGAAGTGGAAATGCATTGTTTGGCCCCACTGAGATTATTTGGTTAAATCAATACCACTCAACATGTTTAACATAGCATATTTGGTTAAGGGAGTGCTTGTTTTCCCTAAAAACTTTTCAACTTACAATTCTTTACTCTTTGTAACTATTCTATTTTTAATTATTTTAACACTTCTTTGCCTTACTTTTCAATCATTTATTTTCAACTAACTATAATTTAACCTATTTATTTTAATTTTGTTTTACTTATCATTATTACTCTTATTATATCATATTATTTTTTATAATTTCAGAAACTTTTATGTCAAAAATTTTTCATAAAATTTTTTATCACTTCCCAAACACATTATTAGAAAATTAAAAATTTTCACCATAAAATAGTCATAATATTCCATAAAATTAAAAAAATTGACATGTAAATAAATCTATTGAACTTTTAAATCAAGAGCATGTTTGAATAAAATAAAAACTTTTCACTCTCTATAATGTTTTATTTTTTAATCATTCCATCATATTTTTCTACACAACTATCCTACTTTTGAATCATTTATATACAATTACACATAACTAATTTATTTATTTTAATTTATTATCTTTCCTTCTCATTATTATCTCTATCATATTATATTAGGGTGTGTTTGGTAATGTATAAAACTTCTGATAAAAAGTTTTGGAGAGTAAAAATTGTCAAATGATGTGATAAGATAAGGGTAATGTTATGGGTAATGATAAGTAATAAAGAGGATAAAGTTAAAATAGATAGGTTAGTTGTGTAGAAATGATTGAAAAATAGGGTAGTTGTATAGGAAAATGTGAAAAAGTGATTAAAAAAAATATGATAGTTGTAGAGAGTGAAAAGTTTTAGATTGAAAAGTTTTAACTTGATATTTTTTGTTAATTGTCAAACACACCCTTATTTTCTAGCAGTTCAAAAAAAATTTTATTAAAAATTTTTCATTCAAAAGTTTTATCACTTTCAAAAGGAACCAAATTTGATGCATGAATAAATATTTTTTAAATTGATTTATATTTACGATACATTTAACTTTTTTCATGCAAGACGAATCCACCAGAAACCCAAAAATTTTCTTTTGCCGACTCCGTCCATTCTTTCACTACCTCACCATTGGCCCATCACATCAATCAATAGATCTAAAATTGCTTGTCCAAACGACATGTCTCGAGATTGAAGACAAAGGAATACAAATAGTGTAGGTTCAAATACCAGGAAATCAAATGTCAAAAAAAGAAAAAAAGGAATGTCAAAGAACTCTCTCAATAGTTATAGATACATGCAAGAGTTCTCTACTTTCTAGTATGAGATTAAGGGTGTGTTTGTTTAGGGTAAAAATGTGTCAACTAAAACTTTTCAATCTAAAACTTTTCACTTTCCATAATTATTCTATTTTTAATTATTTTTTCACATTTTTTATACAAACTACCCTACTTTTCAATCATTTTTACACAACTACCTATACAACTAACCTATCTATTTTAACTTTATTCTCTTTACTCTTCATCATTACTCCTATTATATTACATCACTTTCTATTGATTTGACAACTTCTACTCCAAAAACTTTTCATCAAAAGTTTTACCTCCAACCAAACACACCCTAAGAGTGTGTTTGTTTGGGATATAAACGTGTCACCCAAAACTTTTCAATCTAAAACTTTTCACTCTCTATAACTACTCTATTTTTTAATTATTTTTTCACATTTTTCTATACAAACTACCCTACTTTTCAATCATTTCTACACAACTATCTATACAACTAACCTATCTATTTTAACTTTATTTTCTATACTTCTCATCATTATTTCTATTATATCACATCATTTTTTATCAATATGACAACTTCTATCTCAAAAACTTTTCATCAAAAATTTTACCCCCAACCAAACACACCCTAAGTTACATATATACAACGCTCGAAAGCCGGATGCCTGATACAGGAAGCATTAACCACGACAGTGAACCCGACTAGCCATTTGAGCTCTCGGCAGATAATCAACAACTTTCAGTGCCACCCTCTCAATAAATCTCCAATACCAATCAAAGCCATTCCTTTTTGCAACTCCCATAAACAGAAAAGGACCCAAAAGTCCAAACAGATAACCCAGGCCCAAAGATTCGAAAGACACCCATGCATCTTCCCCACCAACCTTTACTTCTCCGTTGAGCTCATCTTGAGGCCACAGACATGATGGCTCCACCGGTGGATCACATAACAAAGGGTCCCAATATAATCTAATCCTTCATTTGATAATGTATCAAAATGAGGGCCAATTAGGACCATCCTACTCAAATTATTGTGGGCAAAGTTCAGAACTAAAAGATAATCCAGTGATGCCAAGGAGTCTGGGATCCTCCCATACAAGCTGTCGAAGTTGAGGTGTAATGATTCCAAACCACTCATGTTGCCCAAGTTCGAAGGAATGGAACCAGTGATGGCATTTTTTCGAATCTAAAAGGATCATGTCTTCATCAAATACATAATGATAAAATTAATGAGTGTATTGGATTTGATAAAATCATCAGAACTCAAACTAGAATGTCCTGCTAATCTATCTTGATAGGATAGGAGACAAACTTTAGATTTAAGCCTTATCTCATGATTTTTTCGAATCCAATCCATTCATTAATTTTATTATCATGTATTTTGTCAAGAGAACAAAAACAATTCTTTATAAAAAAAAGCAACAAAAAAATTATCTAAAATCAAGACTTTGTGTTCCCCAAATTTAAGAATCACTTCTTCAATAGTTGCATTTTCAGTCTTAAAAGGTGATAAATTTTTTAAAAATATAAGTTGCCTATTTTTCTCATGGCCCATGCTATGTGACTGCATTGATCTTATACTGATTCAAGTGTACGGACCAGGTTATCCATGCTTAGCTGCTCTTAGATCATTTTAGATCTAGGTATGCTTAGTCCCTAGATTTCAGTTCCCATTTCAGGATTTGTATTAGTATTAGATTGGGTTATATCTTTAAATTCATATTTCATGACTGAATTTTAACATTACGTTGGTTTCTAGATTTAAATCGTTAACTTTAGGGGATGATGCATGTAGGAACTAGGATGAAGATAGCTGTTAAATTAAAAAAAAAATACTCTCATACCAAATCAATTGTTTTCACGACTAACCAAATAACGATGTTTACGCCATATAAAATTAGGTACTAATACATAGATTGTCTATGTGGATTCACAATCAAAGTAAAACAAATATAAATTTATTGTCATTTTATCAGTATAAATAATATACATTTCTTACAAAAGAAACTCAGGAGGGTTGGAGTTGGGAATTCCATTGTACAGATTGAAAATTTTTAAATTTTTTTAATCAATTTTTTTTTCAAAAGATATATATATATATATTTTTAAAAAACTATGATGAGATGATATAATATTTGAAGTAAATAATTTTATATTTTTTAAAACCTGGAATAATATTTGGAAATTTTTTTATCTAAATAGTCTGGACACCACAGACGAACAGACTTTAAAAATTCTTTTTTTTTTAAAAAAATCATGAATAAGCTAAATGCTTTGTGATAGGATGCATATTATACAATGACGTGATTAAATTTTTTTTATCTAAAACCAATGCAGTGATTAATGCTTGAGATGTAGGCAACGTGATTCGGGGCGTATAAAAACTGCAATAGCCAAAACCCATTATATAAATAACATGATTTAAATGATTTTTTTTTTTTTGAAAATCAATGGCTCAAAGAAAATGGCGTCAATAGTTAAATTTTTTTTTTTTTTTTGTAAAACAGAATTACACTAGCTAATGTATGATTGGAATAATTTTCTTTTTTTGGTCTAAAACAGGAATTTTTTTTTTGAGTTTACGGCTCAAAAGACATGGCATGATTTCAATATTCGTAGATTTTTTTTTTTTTTAGAAAACAAAATGCTTGATGTAATGGTGTGTTGGACGCAATATAAATGAATTTTCTTTGGAAAAAATTAATGCTAGATATGACGACGTGCTGGTTGGAATTTTTCTTTTTTCTAATTAAAAAAAATGCTAATGTTGGATGCAATGTCATGCTGGATGGGATATTTTTGAAATAGAAACTACATTTAAAAGAAAGGCCATGACGTAATGGATGTAACGTAAATGGTACGCTTAAAAAAATATATATATATACGTGTATGGATGCAGATGATGTTTTGGATGAGATGCCTATTGTTGACACCCCACCCTCGGAGCCCAAAGACGGACAATTGGACACAAGATTCAAGCCCAACCAAATTAAACGCAAAAGGAAATTCAAGACAACCAAGCGGGCCCTCCTGCACTCAGCCCACGGAGCGAAGCTCCACCAAGCCTCGAAGCAGGCTTTTCAACAAACCAAATCCGGCCCATAAAGAGCGAAGCTCCTACAGACCACCTCAGCGGGCTCCACAAAGCAGCTCGCCAGACGAAACAAACGGGCTTAGCTAAGCTCTAGCCCACTAAGCCTCAGAAGCAGGCTTTTCTACTATTTTGGGCCTCTACAACGGCTCACCCAAAAGCAAATGGGCTAGGCCAAGCTCTAGCCCACCAAGCCAAGCTTATGGACCAAGTCCAAAACCATTCAAGAGGCCCAAAGCCCATGACCCCAACTCAAGTCCATGAACCAAGTCCATGATCCCACTTAAGCCCAAGCCCATGGACCAAGTCCATGACCTCAAGGGAGCCCAAAGCCCACTCCACCATCTATAAAAGAAGGAGCTCCCCTCTCATTCAAGCACACTTGAAGAGAGGCATCCCAAGGGGAGGACGGGAGTCTGCAGCAACGCCCCCGGCATCCCGGCTTCCATGCTCTACGCGCTCCACGCCCCTCTTCCCATTTTCCCCTTTCCATCTCTCCCGTTCTCTTAAACCCTTTTTATTTTTCCCCTTTTCACGTCGTGTAAACCGCCTCGGGTTTGCAGATCTTTCTATATTTGCTTCAATCCGTAGGCCGGAACCCGATCTCTGTACTATTAGTGCCTTATTTCTTTAAATAGGGGCCGATCTCCCTTTAAAGATTGGTGGCAACTCTATTTTCATCGCTTTCTTGTGTGCGTGTTTGAGCTAGCGCCCCGGCAAGGTGGGTGCACGCGGGTCCGCAGATTCCAGCATAGTACGCTGCCGTTATGCTGCCGGATTTGTGACTTGACCCGTGTACGGAAGCCCCGTCTTAGCCGTCATGCCGCCAAAATCACGAGAAAACGCTTATATGCCAATTTTTCTAAAAATGTGAGGCCTAACTCATTTTACCCCATGCGAATGCAGGAAATCCAAGTCCACGTCGCTTTTCAACACGATCCACATCTCTAAGGCCCGGGAAACCCATTCCGAGCCCATCGTAGCGCTCCCGGCGGGTGCTACAGCTTGGCGACTCCACTGGGGACGGCATTGTTGGTCTACGTCAAGCGCAAGGGGGTCAAAATCGGGAGAACAGAGCTCTGTCCACGCTGGACAACAAGTTGCAGAGGAGTTTCCGTCTTCTGGCAGCGAGTTTCTGAAGTTTCTGCCCAAATCGCGCAGAAACCTAAAAAGTTTTTAGGTCCAGAGGCGTCCAGCTCCCAAACAGCAAAGAACTCGTGAGAAACTGTTGGATACCGCCTTGTGACTGTCAAGGCACCTAAAACGAGCCAAAAGGAACACCTTCCAGTAGGGATGCAACCGGTTAACGCTAAGTAAAAAGCCGACATAAAAATCACTTCTTTTCCATAACCTGAGTGTTTTCTGGTCACGCTTCCAGACACGCTTCAAGCGAACTGGTCTTTCTCCAGACACTCTTCAAGCGAACTGGTCATTCTTCCAGACACGCTTCAAGAGAACTGGTCCTCTTCCAGACACGCTTCAAGCGAACTGGTCACTTCTCCAGAGACGCCTCAGGCAAATCCGAACTCGTGGACCTTGAACATTCTCACGCGTGGAACTTAAAACACATAAAATTGGCAAAGAATACAAAAGGACTTGAACCTCCCAGCTTCCATCCAAAGGTTGATCTCGTTGTTATTGGTTTACAAGTACTAATCTCTTTTTTATTGATTACTCAGGTTCTTCACCATAGCTCGGGGGCAAAACCAATCAACCGTGGATCGAAGCCCCGTGGTTACCAGATCAAGAGCGGCTAGGATGGAGTCCGAGCAATCCTCACATCATGAAGATCGGGATCACCAATTCAAGCAGTCCATCGAAGCCTACATGGTGGCAATGGATAAGAGGATGCAAAAGCTAGAGGAAGTCCTGTCAAACATGGGACAACCTCTTATAGGCGGTCAGAGCACGGCTACACCACCATTTTGTTCACAAAACCCGAATCCGGAGCAAGACGGTGGACCTCAACCATCCTCCCACAAATCTCGAAATGATCACTACAAAGAAGAGGAGTTGGTCTTAGAACAAGGCCGTAATGAAATTCAAGACCTCAAGAACCAACTCTAAAACCAATTAAAAGAAATGGAGGATCGAATCCGACAACATCAAGGGGAGGGCCTACCCTCGGCCAAGATCGAAGACTTATGCCCGTTCCCCGATACCAAGTTGCCGGAAAAGTTCGAGATCCCGGCTTTACCTGCATATGAAGGAGACTCATGCCCGAGGGCTCATCTCAAGGCCTTTTGCGGCATCCTATACCCTTTGGTGAAAAGCGAAGAAGTCTTGATAAGGCTATTCCAACATAGCCTAAAGAAGGACGCCTTGGAGTGGTACATATCGTTGGATTGCCGGTTGATCAAAACATGGGAACAACTCTCTTTGGCTTTCATGGACCGCTTCTCCTATAAGTTGAACATGGCTCCTAAACGGGCCGACCTCGAAGCATTAAAGCAAAAAGGGGACGAATCGTTCTCCGAGTACATTGCTAGATGGCGGGCATTGGCCGCAAAAATGAAGAGACCGTTGCCTTTGGATGAGCAAATCTCCATCATCATCAACTCCGCACACCCGAGCATCTCGGGTTACCTCATTTCTCACCCCTACGTCAACTTCACTCAACTTCTCCAAGCCAGGGACCAAGTGGAGGCGGGAATCAGACATGGCACCATCTCTCCATGGCCTTACCAAGGGAACACAACTCGAAGGAAGCAAGAATCAAAAAATGGTAATTCCTCGAAGACCCCGGACGTAAATGCCATAGACACCACCCCTAAGCCTTTTTAAAGAAAAGCATACAGAGATTTTACACCTCTCGCCCAGTCCTACATCGACGTCCTCAACATGCTCATCCAAAAGAATATGCTTGCACCTCTAGCTCCAAAACCTCCACCTAATCCCCGTCCCAAAAATTACCGAGAAAATGAGTTCTGCGCCTATCACCAAGGGAGATGCCACACCACCGAAAGATGCTTTACCCTCAAACATGCCATTCAAGACTTAATAGATGAGGAAAAAATCAAAGTTTCATCAAACTCTCATGAGGATGTGATCCAAAATCCCCTACCTATGCATGAACCGAGGAATCCCAATGCAACGAACATAAACTTCATAGAAGTTGCAAGGGAACCCGCAAAGCCGAGTCATGAAGCCTATATGATCACTCGACAACGGGCTAAGCAAGAAACCATCACACTACAAGGAGCCACTCCTCGGAATGTCCATAAAACTCAAGAAAGGCATGACCAAGACTACCTCATATTGCGGCCGTGAACAACTTGAAGATTGCTCCTACTTATCAAGAGCCCGTGGAACTAGCGGCCAAGCCAAAGCCAACATATGACTCGCACAAGGTCCCTTGGGAGTATCCTCAATGCTCGGAGATAGGCAACATCTACCCTAATGGCCGAGTCTATCGACGGGAACCGGCTCGCAACGTGATCACCAACCCGGAGAAGGAACCGCCATATGACGTGGCTTCACAACTCAAGTCCTTGCCGGCTCAAATATCCATATGGGAGCTATTATGCACATCAACAAAGCATAGGGAGGCTTTTACTAAAGTGCTAAGCGAGGCTCACATAACCACGGAGGTAACTCCCGATGCGGTGGCTCACATGATCGGGCAAATAATGGCCCCTAACGCCATCACATTCACCGATGAGGAGCTTCCCGCGGAAGGACGCAACCATGGACATTCCTTGAGCATCACGGTCGGGTACAATGACTTGAAGATTCCCTTGGTAACCATTGACAACGGAGCAAGTCTTAATGTTTGCCCATTACGAACGATCAAGAGGCTTGGAATCCCGATGAATCAAATGCGGCCGAGCGACTACCATGTAAGAGCCTTTGATAACTCTTAAAAAACGGTCTTGGGTGAACTAGACATAGAAATCCAAGTGGGACCCGACACCATGGTTGTCCCTTTTCAAGTCTTGGAGATCCCCGCATCTTTCAACATGTTATTGGGAAGACCTTGGTTGCATCAAACCGGAGCCATCCCGTCCTCTCTCCGCCAAAAGCTCAAGTACATATCGGCGGGAAGGCTAGTGGTCATCGAAGCCGACCCCGAGATCATTATCCCGGTAGAGTTTGAAAATTGTCATGAAGTTCCACTAATCGAAGTATATGAATCTTCAGATCCTCTCCCCTTCAAGATGGATGACATACATGAAGTCCATCACATCCCTTCAAAGCAAAGGCTCCCGCTTCACTATGTTATACCTCCGGCCGAGAGGCAAACAACAAGGTTCAACATCAAATACCGAAGAAAGACGGTGTTACTCAATCCTCAACAAAAGAACAACAAATGAGGACTTGGGTATAGGCCCGAGGAAGATAAATTCAAGGAGTCGAACAAAGCAACTCGGTTCATAAGCGCGGGACACATACTACCCGAGGCATTGGAGACCCAAGAAGTTTTAATGATAGCTCATGATGACCGGCATGAAAAAAAAACGCCGTTGAGCCAAGACAAGCCAAAAACTGGTATGCTATGCCAACTTGCTCAAAACCCGGTTCTAGCAATCACATCACGCATCTGGTACCCATTCAAAAGAAAAAGAAGCAAATGGAGCCGGATATGTGGGCCAGCATTCGCTGGTCCCACGAGTTGCTAGAAATCTCAGAAGATCGTGGGATTGATGAGGAGCTGCGCGGCAACATAGAAAGGCATGAAAACAAAGACGCAGCTTTGGACTATGAGATCGTCAACTTGGGAACCCCGGAATTACCCAAATGTCTTCGTATTGGAAAGAACTTATCCATAGAAGAGAGGAACCAAATGCTCACCTTTCTCAAGCCTCGGCTTGTCAACTTCGCCTTCTCTTATGAAGACATGCCCGGACTTGACGAAGATTTAATTACTCATCAACTCCCAATAAAGGCCGGTGTCAAACCGATGAAGCAAAAATTAAGGAGACTCAAACCCGAATGGATACCCAAGATAAGGGATGAAGTGATCAAGCAATACAATGCTGAATTCTTGGTAGTATCTCACTATCCGCAATGGCTAGCTAATGTTGTTCCCGTGCCCAAGAAGGATGGAAAAGTCCGAATGTGCATTGACTATAGAGATCTCAACAAGGCTAGCCCGAAGGATGACTTCCCACTGCCTCACATCGATGCTCTAATCGACAACACGGCGGGCCATACATGGTCTTCCTTCATGGACGGGTTCTCCGGGTATAACCAAATCAAAATCGCCGAAGAAGATAGAGAAAAGACATCTTTCATTACTCCTTGGGGGACATTTTGCTACAAAGTAATGCCGTTTGGTTTGAAAAATGCCGGAGCTACATATCAACGTACCATGACGGCCATCTTCCATGACATGATGGGCAAAGAAATGGAGGTCTACGTGGACGACATGATAGTCCGGTCTTGCACTTTTGGAGAGCATTTAAGAGACTTGGAAAAACTATTCAACCGGATGGAGAAATTTCAACTAAGGCTCAACCTGCAAAAATGTGTCTTTGGAGCTCAAAAGGGGCGCTTGCTCGGATTCATCGTTAGTGGAAAAGGAATTGAGGTGGACCCGGCAAAAGTCAAGGTAATACTAAGCATGCCGCCTCCCGCAACCGAAAAGGAGATAAGGGGATTCTTGGGCAAACTTCAATACATTAGTCGGTTCATAGCCCGACTAGCATCCACTTGTGAACCGATCTTCAAGTTGCTAAGAAAAGACTCTCCCAAAGAATGGAACGAAGATTGCCAAATCGCCTTTGATAAAATCAAAGCCTACTTGGTTAACCCTCCCATCTTGGTGCCGCCTAAAGCGGAAGGTCCCTTGTTGTTGTATCTCTCGGTTACTTCCACGGCATTGGGAGCGGTGCTAGGACAACCGGATGAATCAGGACAAAAGGAGCAAGCTATATACTACTTGAGCAGAAAATATACCCCTACAGAAGTCAGATATCCGGAGATTGAAAAGGCATGCTTGTCTCTTGTATGGGCCGTGCAAAAGTTAAGGCAATATATCATGTCCCGCACCATATTGCTTATCTCTAAGATAGACCCGTTGAAATATCTTTGTCAAAAGATCGTATTGACGGGAAAGCTAGCACGGTGGCAATTGCTCCTCACAGAGTTTGACATAGTATATGTCACAAGAAAAGCTGTCAAGGGACAAGTGGTAGCGGATTACTTAGCCACACAGGCGCTCCCGGACTACCAACCGCTACAAGAAGACTTCCCGGACGAGGAAATACTACTTGTAGAGCAAGACGAAGAAAATGATGCTTGGACCTTATACTTTGATGGCGCATGGAACGCTTCGGGTAATGGAATAGGTGTGGTCTTATGCTCCCCCAACCAAGCCCCAATCATGATATCAAGAAGATTGGTTTTCCCATGCACAAACAATATCGCCGAATATGAAGCTTGCCTAGCCGGAGTGCGGGAAGCCTACAAGCTGGGGGCAAGAAAACTTCAAATCTATGGGGACTCGCAGTTGGTAATCAACCAAGCAAATGGAGAATGAGAAACCCGAGATGAAAAGCTAAAGCCTTACCACACGGCATTAACTCACTTGGTTTACTCATTCGAAGAAGTCACTTTTACCTATGCGCCACGGGCTCAAAACCAATGGGTGGATGCACTAGCAACCTTGGCATCCATGGTTGAAATACCATACGGGAAGGGAACTCAAGAAATCACAGTGCAAACATCTCAACAACCCGCATATTGCTTGCAAGTGACGGCCGAAGCCGAAGAAACTCAAGAGGAAGAAAAGCCGTGGTATCATGACATAAAGCAGTTCTTGGAGCACCAAGCATTCGATGATCATATCACGCTTGCGGAAAGAAGAACCATCAAGAGACTAGCCTCTAGCTACATAATACAGGGGGCAACATTGTATAAGAGGTCTCACAACCAAATGCTACTATGGTGTGTTGACCGGCAAGAAGCAAAGGAAGTCATGACCCAAATCCATGATGGGGACTGCGGAGCACATATGAATGGGATCATGATGGCAAAAAAGATAATGCGCCAAGGATACTATTGGATCTCAATGGAAAAAGATTGCTCGGAGTATGTGAGGAGATGCTTCAAATGCCAAGAGCACGGGAACTTGATACACTCACCCGCAACGGACTTGCATTACTTATCTACCCCATGGCCCTTCTCAACTTGGGGAATAGATATAATCGGGAAGATAGCCCCTAAATTCATCGGCGGTCATGAATACATATTGGTGGCAATAGAATATTTCACTAAATGGGTTGAAGCAACATCCTTCCCAACTATCAATGCGGCACAAGTCATACGCTTCATCAAAGGAAACATCCTATCAAGGTTCGGGCTTCCGCAAGCAATCATAAGTGACAACGGAACAATCTTTATCAGTAAGAAAGTTCAAGACTTCTTAGCCCAATACAAAATCCAAAACCACAAGTCAAGTCCCTACCGTCCTCAAGCCAACGGAGCCGTAGAAGCCGCAAACAAGACCTTAATCAAGATCCTTGGTAAAATGGTGGAGAACTACCGAGATTGGGCGGAAAAGTTGCCATACGCCTTGTGGGCATACCGAACCTCTATCCGAAGAGCTACGGGATTCTCACCCTATGCCTTGACTTACGGCATGGAAGCAGTTTTACCCATTGAAGTAGAGATTCCAACTTGGAGGATCTTGAAGGAAAGTGAAATGGAGATGGAAGAATGGATGCAAATACGTCAATCCCAATTGGATCTACTTGATGAAAAGAGAATTCAAGCCCTTCACCACGCCCAAGCATATCAACGGCGAATGGCACGGGCCTATAACCGATCGGTGAAAGCTAAGAACTTCCAAGAGGGTGACCTCGTCATGAAAAAGATCCTACTTATTCATCCTTCAGATAAAAGAGGCAAGTTTAGGCCTAATTGGGAAGGTCCGTGGGTTATAGCCAAAGTTTTATCAAACGGAGCATTAGCCATTTCAAAACCTGAAGACCACGGGAAGGCCGAAATCATAAGTTCGGACCATGTCAAGAGGTTCTATCCATAAAAAGGCTTACCATTGAAATACTAATGCGACTGCAAAGCACGAGGAACATCCAGAAATCATCTTTCTACATCCCGTGTGAAATCAAAGGCAAAACACAAGTGCAGAACTGCTGCTGCTGGAAACAGGCCGTTAGACCTAAAAAGTTTTTAGGTCCGACAGCGTTGCTCGCATAGCAGAACTTCAGCAGTCCGGTAGACGCCCGAAACACGACCAAAAGGGTCGAAAACTCAAAAGTAGGGAGCAGACAGATAGGAGACGAGCTGCAGCTCACCCCAAACCAATTCTTAATACATTCAAAGCAAAAATGCAAATTTTAGTGAAAGATCCATGAAACCCACAAAGAGGAATGCAACTCAACGGCTCAATATCCAAGATCCGGATTCGCCAGGAAGTGCAGCGGTGCTGTTCACAGAAGACGATGGATTTCTTGAAACTCATAAAGCTCAAGTTCAAAATAAAGAGAAGAAGCATCAAGATATGGCCAAAGAAAAGCATTCCATCCCATTCCATTCAAAGGCATTCAAAGATACATCATAAGCTAAGAGAGAAAGGTCTCTTAAGTACATGGTTGTCCGAAAAGAATCCGAAAGGAGGGAGCAATACACATGAAGATCAAAATGGCTATACAATCCACTAGCCACTCCTCCAAAAGAAAAGGAACAAAAGGGGGCTACACAAAACATTAACACTAGCATCTAGCATTCAAAAGTTAGCGAAGATGCTCTAAGACAGCCTCATGACGATCTAGCACCCCCATGGCGGCCAAGGTGTCGGAGTGGTGTGAACACGAAGAAGCCAAAGCTCCCAACTATGTATCAAGGCTTTGCATATCCCGGTAAATCCGCCGGAACCCCATGAAGAGATCTATAGTAGATATGACGCCATTTGCGGCAAGACCCCGAGGATGCATACCCGTAACAAGTTAGCTCATCCAAGCACAATAATCTCTAGTCGCCTCAAGCATCACGGTGGGAATGGCTCCTAGTTCCAAGGTCGTGCAACTCGAAGCTCACTCTTGCTTAAGGATGACAACCGAAGATAGAAGATGAGAATCATAGCTAGAGTACCCAAGTGGTGAGCCGTAAACATAGGGGAAATCTTGCAACATCCCAAATTGCCTCATGAAGCGTTGGGGAAGATAGGATGAGCACCCGTATAATCCGAGCAAAGTCAAGCCACCAAAGCTTTTGGTGCAAAGGATAGGGTCGACTACAAGCCATGGGGGCAACCATACAACATCCACCTCGGTCAACTCCTTCAAGCGGCTATGCATATCTGTGGGCAAAGGGATTAGCACGGCTGCAAGCAACGTCTTCACAAGGCCGGTACCCTCCACCAAGGCTCGAGGCACCCCGATGAAAGCCCCCAAGGGGCTGCCGGCGGAATGTCTTGTGGCAACCGGCCGGGGAGGTTCCCGCGGCCGAAACTCTAGCCGTTGAAGATGAAGTCTTCTTGCCTTCTCATGTTGCATCATCGGGAATCTCGATATGCATGTTTGCCAATCCACCCGGCTCATTGGGTTTGAGCCGCACCGCTCTGTCCCGAGGACGCAAGTCGTACTCCTTTGTAGAAGACATCCTGATAACTGCAACATAAAAGGCGATGGATCAACACAAGGCAACAAGCAGCATGACAAGTATCATGCCCCGAGCAAAATCGTATAAGGTCAGTTTACACCACCATTTCAAGCTTGTAAAAACCAAAAAAAAAACAAAAAAACAAAAAAACAAAAAAACAAAAAAAACAAAAAAACAAAAAACCAAAAAGAGAAAAAAGAGAGGTTATGATAAAAGTCGTAGTCACCCAAGCAATACCGAAAGGCTATCACACAACCGAAAGAAGTAGCTACCCTGGGCAAACACAAGCAACATGAAGTAAAGTAAGCTCAACACATGCAAAAGAGAAGACATCATGGCAGCCACATCAAGAGACAAGTGTTTCAACCAAGTGGTCACATAAAGGGGATATCCGCACAAACAAGACAAAAGGCGAAGGCATATACGGAGCTACCCTCTATTCCAGCAATAGGACCACTACAAGGAATGAAAAGGCGTCGCCTACACCAAATTTCAATAAAGAAAATGTGGAGACCACCGCTTCCAAGTAACAATTCAACTATGACGGGAAGCGGACTCCCCGCAATCTCTCCTAGTTTCAAGACAATCCTAACACATGTTTTGCAAAGCATGCAATACAAGGAAATATAGGCAGAAGAGAAAAGCAATCAACAAAGCAAGAAAGGAAAAAATACCTGCTCGAAGTAAACGTGCGGAAAGTGCTCACAAGAATCCCAGCAATCGCAAGTCAGTGGATCAGATACCAAGTCTTTAGCATAAGTAAGCTGTAGGAAAAGATAAAAAAAAAACTTACTGTAGCAGCCGGCTGCCGGAGAAGAAAAAGAGACCGCGAAAGGAGGAGGAACCCCACGACAGCGACGGCGGCAGATCAGCGGCAGCGACGGTGTATCGACGGCGACCACAACGGCTTCACGGCGGCCGGACGCGAGGAAGACAGCGGCGACCCTAGCAGCAACAGCGCCGATCTTCGACGGCACCAGCAGCGAGAGAAAGCGGTCGGCAGCAACGCCGGCAAACGGCAGTGGCAAACCAGCAACGACGATGGCAAAGCAATGACGCCAACGACGATGCTGCGGCTGACCGACGACAGGCACAACAGCGAACGTGGCCGGAGACGGGGAAGACGAATCGGCAGCAACAGCCACGACGGCTCCACGACGGACGGACGCGCGGAAGCAGGGACGCGCAGTGACGGCAGCGGCGAGGAGAGAAACAGGGAACGACCAGGAAGGGGGCCCACGATTGAAGCCCTAAAATTGGAGAAATTACAAACGGCCCCCAACCGCTTCACGAAATAGCAAAAATTCCCGCTCGAGGAAAAAAATGCAAAGAGGCCTAGCAAGTTTCTCGATTTCACAAGAAGAACCAACAAAAATTTTGCAAAAGGTCACTCCAGAACCACATTTGCAGAAAGGCTGCCACAAGTTCGTGTAAAAATTGCAAGATCACCCAACAACCTGAAAATTGTTTAGGGGTGTCCGTTACTTTGCCATTCACCGCCAAGACGCCTCTGGCAAAGGGGGGCAGCTGTTGACACCCCACCCTCGGAGCCCAAAGACGGACAATGGGACACAAGATTCAAGCCCAACCAAATTCAACGCAAAAGGAAATTCAAGACAACCAAGCGGGCCCTCCCGCACTCAGCCCACGGAGCGAAGCTCCACCAAGCCTCGAAGCAGGCTTTTCAACAAACCAAATCCGGCTCACAAAGAGCGAAGCTCCTACAGGCCACCTCAACGGGCTCCACAAAGCAGCTCGCCAGACGAAACAAACGGGCTTAGCTAAGCTCTAGCCCACTAAGCCTCAGAAGCAGGCTTTTCTACTATTTTGGGCCTCTACAACGGCTCACCCAAAAGCAAATGGGCTAGGCCAAGCTCTAGCCCACCAAGCCAAGCTTATGGACCAAGTCCAAAACCATTCAAGAGGCCCAAAGCCCATGACCCCAACTCAAGACCAAGTCCATGAACCAAGTCCATGATCCCACTTAAGCCCAAGCCCATGGACCAAGCCCATGACCTCAAGGGAGCCCAAAGCCCACTCCACCATCTATAAAAGAAGGAGCTCCCCTCTCATTCAAGCACACTTGAAGAGAGGCATCCCAAGGGGAGGACGGGAGTCTGCAGCAACGCCCCCGGCATCCCGGCTTCCATGCTCTACGCGCTCCACGCCCCTCTTCCCATTTTTCCCTTTCCATCTCTCCCGTTCTCTTAAACCTTTTTATTTTTCCCCTTTTCACGCCGTGTAAACCACCTCGGGTTTGCAGATCTTTCTATATTTGCTTCAATCCGTAGGCCGAAACCCGATCTCTGTACTATTAGTGCCTTTCTTTAAATAGGGGCCGATCTCCCTTTAAAGATCGGTGGCGACTCCATTTTCATCGCTTTCTTGTGTGCGTGTTTGAGCTAGAGCCCCGGTAAGGTGGGTGCACGTGGGTCCGCAGATTCCAGCATAGTACGCTACCGTTATGCTGCCGGATTTGTGACTTGACCCGTGTACGAAAGCCCCGTCTTAGCCATCATGCCGCTAAAATCACGAGAAAACGCCTATATGCCAATTTTTCTAAAAATGTGAGGCCTAACTCATTTTACCCCATGCGAATGCAGGAAATCCAAGTCCACGTCGCTTTTCAACACGATCCACATCTCTAAGGCCCGGGAAACCCATTCCGAGCCCATCGTAGCGCTCTCGGCGGGTGCTACACCTATGTAAATGGAATAGCGTGTACACCACTGGGGAGAAGGAAAAGGAATAGGGATGTGCTGTGGGAAGACAGGAAACAGCAGCGATGCAGGGGTTCTTGGGGTGGACTGGCCTGCTCCAATGGGCGGAAAAGAGGCCAATTTAGAGGCTGATGAGTTGTAAAAATTGAAAGAATGTTGTTTGAAAATCTAGTAAAATCCTTCGGGTGTGTTTTGCAAATGGAATGAAGAGGAGGAATTTTGAGTAAATGCTCTACCAGCTATGGTCGAGCTGGTGGGGCAGCTGTTGACACTTGTGGACAGCTGTGTTGATTTTTTTATGAAGTCCACTTTTGTTGGTGCCTCTTGATCATCTTAACGGTTGGGATTTTTAATTCGTGGTTTAAATCTTGCAATTTTATTTCTTCACTTGGAATGGTGCAAGCCTCCATTTTTCTTGGCTAAATGTATCATTACCCTTCAAAAACTAATGAAATATTGATTTTTTTCTGATCTAAACCATTCATTACGTTGTTCTCGATTCTTTTAGCCTGAGAAAAATATTTATTGTTTCATCATGAGTAAAGATTGCTCTTGATCATTTACATAGGTTTGCAACCATTGCTTCCAAAAATGAGCTTATAGGCTTCAAATAGTTCCTACAAAAATCATCTTAGGTTTCCAAGTATATGGGTTAGTGGAAAAATAGCCCATCACTTTTTAGGTGGGCTTTTGGGTGTAAAAGTATATGCATCACTGTCTCGGCCTATAGGTGGAAAATCAAGTCAACATTTTTTTTATCCTTTATATTTAGGTGGAGTGTTTACACTTAATATACAACAAAACTAAAAATTCGTCAATGCACATTAATTTGTTAAAACTTTTAAATCAAGTTTGATGCATGAATAAACATTTTTTAAAATGATTTATATTTACGATGCATATAACTTCTTTTCATGCTAGATGAATGACTTCTATAAAAGAGCACCACCGACTTACTTCATCTGAAATGGATACAAAGGAATACAAATAGCATAGATTCAAATACCAGAAAATCATACGTCAAAAAAAAAAAAAAGGAAATGTCAAAGCACACGCTTAATAGTTGTAGATACATTCATGACTTCTCTACTTTCTAGTATGAGCTTCAGTTACATATATACAAGGCAGGAAAGCTGGATGCTTGCAGTTGGAAGCATTAACCACGACAGTGAACTCGACTGGCCATTTCAGCTCTTGGTAGATAATCCGCAACTTTCAGTGCCACCTTTTCGACAAATCTCCAGTACCAATCAAAGCAATTCCTTTTTGCAACGAGTCCGGTTTCACTGCAAACGTTTTTACGTTTGGTGAAAATGCAAACGCCACATCTGCCGTCGATTTAAGATGAGCGGTTTAGATTTGTTGGGGTAAAATTGGAAAACGAAAATAAGCATTGAGTGTAGGACTTGCGTGTTACGGGGACTTGCCGAAGGGATGTCAAGACAGAGAGAGAGAGGACCTTCGTTGATAGGAGAGAGGACGGAGAGATCTCAGAGGGAGAATTCCTCATCCCCGTGGCAGTCGTCATCTAACATTAGCAAAGCAACAGATGATTGGCGAAAAACGAAAAGGGATCCAGCTCCAAAGTACCTTGAGGCTCTTGACAACACCGGGAACGACCTCGTGCTCCAGTCCAGAGTACTCCCCCTCCGTGTTCTCCCTAATCACGACGATATCAACGCTCTTGTGCCGCGTCGGGAGCCCCTCGAGGTTGAAGCAATTGACGAGCGACGCGTAGAGGTCGAGCTCCTTCCGGAGCTGCATGTTCAGCGAACTCACACCACCCCCAACAGGGGTAGCGAGGCCGCCCTTGAGGCAGACCTTGTTCTTGCGGATCGAGTCAAGCACCTCCTGCGGCACCCGCGTCATGTCCCCGTGGACCTCGTAGGTCTCGAAGTAGACCGGCGCGTGCATTGCCTCCATCACCTGCTGCACGGCGCCGGTGACCAGAGGGCCGATGCCGTCGCCAGGGATTAGGGTTACAGCTCGCGGGGCGCCGTCGCCGGGGCGGGGCATGTAGGTAACAGATCGGGAGGTGGTCTGCTGGAATCCTAGCCCTAGAGCGGCCGGAGAATCACGATTTTGGAGGAGGTAGCGCAGGAGAGGAATCGTCCTTCTCGCCATTCCTGAAACTTGCTAGACCTAGATTCCGCTATCTTCTCTTCAATCTTCTTTGCTCGCGGGCTTTAGGCTCTCCGGATGCGGAGGAATTGCAGGTTGGAACAGCTGCGAACGACGGCAAGAGAAGAAACCATGGCAGAGGACAGGTCTTTACCGGAAAGAGGGAGGAGAGAAAGGAGGAGCTTGTCCACACCATCATGTTGGCCACCCATCTCGCCGACGCCGTCACCCTCTCCACTGCCGACGACCTGAGGTAAGAAGGAAATGTGTTTTTTTTCGGATTTTTGAATTTTTTCTCTTAGATCGTGTTAAAATCATGGGGTTTTGTTTATATCTAAATGAATCTATTATTATGGAAAGAGAAATTATGAAAAAGAAAACGCGATTTGGATTTACCAGTGATGAGGGCATGTTAGAGTTTTGATTTTAAAGAACTTGATTTCATGGGTATCATTGAACAAAAATGTATGGAATGATCGTGTCTGGACATTTTCTACTTGAAACATGATATACTGAACTAATACCATCTTTGCTTTGCCATGTAAATAGGACTTGTTTCATTTAAACAAAAAAGTCATTGGATGAATGGATATATAGAGAACAATTTATTATTTGTTTAGAAGTATTTTATGTTTTGTGTGGTTGTTTATGATGACGGGTATGCAATGCTGTTGTCGTTGCTTCTTTACTCAATGCAACTCTTGTTCTTCCCAAGTTCCTATACAACAGTGTTTGGAAGGATCTCAGGTATGCCATGACAGTATGATAGTGCAACAACAAGATTGGTTCTTTCTCCTGTCTATTGAAATCATACGAGCTGTTGTAAATTTGCAGTTTGCATCCATTATAACTTTTGCATCATTCAGAAGCTTCTTTCAGACTTGCACTTTACTTGATGTTAGTGCAGCCAGTTTGGTGATATTTATCAAGAAGACTACTTCATAGATTATTTGAAGAATGACATCAATATTGTGAAGGAGCTGCCTTCTTATCTCCAGTCACTAGACATGGAAGCAATTGGAAGTCTGGTACATTCTTGCCACAAATTCTCTTTAATATGTTCTCTTATTAAGAACAAGGACACCTTCTTCATTTCAATAAATTTAGGGAGTTGTTGCGGAATGTTGCCATTTGACTGTTCTATCTTTCTTCATTTGCGAATAACTGATGCTGATATTATGAAGGAGGCAAAATCAATCTATTTTATCAATGAAATACTTCCTATTCTTCTAAAAAATGAAGTCGTTCACTTCCTTGGATTTAACAATCGGCATGGTTTTGATCCACTGCCTTCAAAGTTGCAGGTTATTTGAATAATGTGATAGATCCTTTTCTTGGTTTGCTGCAGTTTCTGAATTGTTCTGCCTTAATAAATTGCCTTGCAAATTCCTTCAAAACAAATTACCAAGGAACAATAATTCTATGGACTTTTTTGTATTTTTGTTAGTGTGATATTTCTTCAATCTAAGCTGCACTGGCCTGTTTATCTCCTTTTCAGGGTTCTAGACTTCCCACATGCTTTTCAGTGTAATGAAAGCATTTGACTATGAGTTTATATGTAGTGTTGTTCCTTTGTGCCACTTTCTCCTTTTTTTGGCTTTGAGTTTATGACATTAGTTGACCTCCTTTTAACGGGCCGTAAATTTTAAATATAATCTTATAGCAGGAATGCTTGGTTGTAACCCCATAAATAGTTTCTTTGAGAAATCTTTGCATGTAGTCAACTCCTACATCATGTTATGAGTAAAAGCCATTAACCTTGCATCTACAAGTATTTAAGGGCCAGTGAAGTCTTAGACTGCCCACAGTGGCAAGACAATCTTTCAAGTCAAATGATGTGTCCTACTCGGTTCCATCTTGTTAATAGAATAAGAGGAAATGAAGTTTTGTTTGTTTCAAGGAAAAAGGAACCTTTTTGGCTCTTTTGCATTGTAGTCTATTCGAGTCCTATCAATTTCAAGATATCTACCTGTTATTGTCCAAGTAATCTTAACTGGCATATGTAGTATACTTTATTTTATTTTATTTTAAATTTTTATGGTTCTTCTACTTCCTTATGATTATTTCCATTCATTATACAACTCTTTTGGATGGGATCAAGGAGATAAATGAGAAGAAGCTAACGAGGATGATGTGCTTCTTGCTATTGCTGCTGGAAACAGGCGTCCTATAATTCTAAATATGGAATTTATTTATGCTGATCCCGATATTCATGAAGATATATATCAGGTCATAAAATATTCATGCGGAGAGGCTTGCACTACTACAGAACAAGTGGACAAAGTCATGAGGATTTGGACTTCCTTCCTAGAGCCAATCCTGGGTGTTCCTCATCGACCTCATGGTGCAGGAGACACAGAAGATGGGGTAAAAGATAAGAATCATGCTGTTAAAAAAATCTCAGCAAGTGTGAGAGACAGTGAGGGAAGTCCTGCTGCTGATGTTGCTGTCTCTAATTCGAAACATTCCAATGCAGCTTGCAATGATAGTGATAATATTCCCACAGAACAGGCTAGTACATGCAGAGTCAGATTGGCAAATGGGGATGCTATAACTAAACAAGATTCATCTCATGATATTGATCGGGTTACCCGTAGGAATGAGACTTTCTGTAGCACTTCACAGATTGAGAATGTGCAGAATGCCATTCCTGCACCAGACGAGAGGTTAGGAGTCAGCATGCAAGCAACTTCTGATGAATGGCTGCTGGATTCTAATGCGTCTCTGGCTCATAGAGCAGAGCAAAACCATGGTAGGATGATCTGGAAATTTTATTGCAGTCCTTCTCTTGCTCAAAGAAAATTCAAAACCATGGTAGCCTAGTTCAGAAGTTTTATTTCATCTCTTTGCTTGCAAAGGAAAACTCTCAGTTCAATTCATTTTTTTTTCTAGTGAGGATGGGAGAGATTGTCTATGTTTCAGTTTTAGAAAGAGAGAGAGAGATTATTATGATCATCTTTATCATCATTATTAATTTATTATTACTAATAGAAAAGGCAAAAGAAAATGCATCTGAGTACTGGCTTTCATTTCAGGGATCAGCACATGCCTTCCAGACTTGGTCAAACTTCTGCCAGTGAGAGTAGCTTAGAGACTAGATTTAACAATGAAGCGCTGCCATCATCAGAGGTATGGATTACGACCTTTTGGCTGTAAGAAGCTAACGAATTTAGTTATTCACCCATGGTCGTGGTGGCCATAATGTGAATTTTTTAAGTCCCATTTTGACCCACAGAAAACTATAAATGATGTTGTGAGTTCTATATGCTTAGTGACAGAAGCAATGCACCATTTATACAGGAGAGTATAGCATCAGAATCATGCATGAAGTTGTTCCAATTCCACCAGGTGTATTACCTGAGTTAGAGATGTTGCTAGTCCAATTAGGCAGTGCACACAACTTCATGTAACCATATTGCCCTTTGATCTTAATTTCCACATCTAAAAGGCAACCAGGTTCTTGTGTAAATTTCTTATTTTTAAGGGTGGGCAGCCTGATTTCTGCTCCATTCAATACTTATGGCTTGTTCATTGGCCAATGCTTAGGTTAATTTATAATTAGCAATGCAAAACAACAAGGTCGATTTTGCGACGTATGCGAAGTACTTGTGTGTGCCGTTAAAGTCTTCGGTTCCGCGACATTTTGCCGACCTTAATGATTAAATTCAAATCAATCTGCTTTTTTTTATCATTTAGTTTTATAATTATATATATGTATATAAAATATTCCGATCAAATTTTTTGGTGGGCAATATCTGCTTAATATTGAAGCACTTTAATCATATTAGTTTAGCACTTCTGAGTCATGTTTAGAGGGTAATTAGTTTATTTATTTTTTCATTTTTTATACGTTACAACGTACTTTATCTCATTAGATATAGCTTAATAAGCTTACAAAAGTTGCTTGTTTCTTTACTTTCAATTAATAGCTTGCAAAATCGAGCAAGCCCAAAGTCTCAACGTGAACCAAAACATGCACATCCTCTGAAATTTTGGACCCTGTAAAACTAGGAGCCCAGTCCAGTGCACCCGGGTGCATTCAGCCTCAATGCACCCGGGTGCACTGCACCTATTTTTTTATTTTTAAAATTTTTTTTATACAATGGTTAATCTAGGTTTATTTAACATACGTATCAATTTTTACTATTTTTGAAGACTTTTAGATATTTTTTTTAAATTTTTAAAAATCAGTGGCATTTTCGATAATTTAAAATTACGAAAAATGCCACTGATTTTAAAAAATCTAAAAAAAATATCTAAAAATCTCCAAAAATAGTAAAAATTGATACATATGTTAAATAAACCTAGATTAACCATTGTATAAAAATTTTTTTAAAAAACATAAAAGAAAATAGGTACAGTGCACCCGGATGCATTGAGGCTGAATGCACCCGGGTGCACTGGATTGGGCTCCCTAAACTAACGTCGCAAGTATTGTTGGCTTCTCGGCAGTTTCTAGCTTGTCGGGTTGCACAAGCCATTCTGTAGCACATGAAAATATCATGGCTTATGTTTTATTTTAACAAATCTACGAAATATTAAAAATAATCAGAAAATTTAAAAATTATATAAATAGAAAACATTCCTGTTTGGGCATAACATGATTTATAAAAAAATTTAAAAAAATTTAAAAATTAGGTTATGCGTCTAGATGTACTTGGCTTCTGTGATACTTACTGTACTCAAGAACAAATAGAAAAAATTTCCAATTTCCTCAACAAATTATACCCAAAAGTGTATCTACGTTACACGAGACAACGCTACTACCAAATAGAAGACAAATACTCCTACCCAACGAACCCTAGACAGTGTTTGGCTAGGGATGTGAACCAATTAATGTTATGCCCATGGTCGCCAAAAAAAAAAATCTATACACTTTTGTGTACGTTTGAAGCTGAATGATGATGATGATGATAATAGTAATATTCATATTACCACGTAATATGTCTGCTTTGATATTCACCCGGTAAAACCATGTAAGAGATTTTGAAGGCAATCTCATTGAAGGCAATCTCATTTAAATCGTTGACCGAAAAAGTCAGGTCTCTATTTTTGTCACATTTTATACACCTTCGTTCTACTCATATTTTCAATTTTTTCTCTTCTTTTCAGAAAAAAGTAGTATTTATTTTTTTCTAATAATTACCCCACATTTCGTTACATTATTATCTTTCTTTTCCTATACTTTTTCACATCTTTTCCACATTACTAACCATGTTAGTGTGCTTCCTATCAGGAAGAAAAAAGAAAAATGCTAGCATGTTTTATTTTCAAAAAAAAAAAAAATTGCTAGTGTGATTGAATGAAGGTGTAATAGACGATGGCATTTGCAAAATAGGATTTCTAAGGAAAACTAAGGCAAAATTATTGAAAATATAAGTAATGATGAAAAAACTAAAATTGCTAATGGTAATTAAATATTCGCAATAATCCAAAAGAAATGCAGAAGTGATATGGTTTTAATAGTCTTACGTTTCATCCAAATAAGCCCTAAAAAATCGTTTGTTTTGCTTTAGTATCCTATTTTATTAATGACCCGAATGCTGGAAATGCAGATTGGTCCGATTCCAGTGGATGACAGTGTTGGGAAGGAAGTTATTACGAGGTTGACGGCAAATATGGCCACTAACAAGACATTCTATACAGATTCTAATGGAAGAGACTTTCTAAAACGGGTATTCCTCTGTAAATATTCTAGTTGTATCTTTAGTACTAGTGGCATGATCACAAAAATATCAATTTACAATTTCTGAATCTGGCCTTTATACAAGTTACATTTATACTGATTTTGAATGCCGTATAACTCAGCTTCTAACTTGTCGTGGTTTTACTGCTATTATATTCTCACTGTTGTATTGGCTGCTAATTGAGCAATTACTTTATTTGTAGGTGCGGAACTATAGGCAAGATTGGCCTCTCCAAGTTACTCAACCTGTTGCCGGAAATTATTATCCTGTAAAGAGTTCTCTCAAAATTTATTCTCTCTTCTTGCATATTTGAATTCCATAATGATCTCACTGGAAACAATGAAAATCTCTCTAGAATCTTGTTCTTCCATCTACTATCATGTGTGAGTTACTTGGTGCAAAATTCTAGAGATCATAGATGCAATTTGTTGTGGCGATCTTCATACTAATTACAAAAATCTTATGGATTTGTAACCAATATCATTGCAAAGAGATTAATTTAAGTAGCATCTCTAAATTGGCGTTCTTACAAGAAGGACAAGTGTATTTCTACCACTGATAGTAGCCAATACCTAAAAAATGTATTGTTGTTTGCTGGAATATGGATATGCATGCATGCATCAAGTTGCAATGTGTAAATAGACTGGGATTATAAAATTTTGTGGGAGACATTATTAATGACCGGGGTTACAGGAATACTAGTTTGATCTTAATCCTATTTTAGGACATCCAACAAGGGAGTAGAAATACAATCCTCCTTGCTGAAGCATGGTGTTTACTCTCAATGTTTCCCTTTTTTCCACACTCCAGACACGAACTCAAGGGAAATCCAGAACTTCTAGGATATCCTCTTAGTGAATATTGTACAAAATCTCGTTACTTTAGAGCACTGAAAGATCAGGCTACTGACCTGCCGCCTCACTTCATTAAATAATTTCTTGATATGCTTAATGTGGTTTGCACTAGGTCATCAAAGAAGTTTAAGGCTACAATCCATTTGAAATGATTGTAAAACTCAAACCCTGTTCCCAATTTTGATGAAATCACTGTCACAGTTGAACCTTGGAATGTACACATCAGACGGAAAATCAGAGCTCTCATTGTTGGTGGATCGTGCTACTGGAGGGGCAAGTATTCGAGACGGGGAGCTGGAACTCATGCTGCATAGGTTTGCTTTCTGTGTGACATTATTCACTCATCCCGTTCAGCTGACCATTTCTTTATAGGGCTGCCATATCTATATATCTATGTATATATATATATATATATGAATTCAGCATTGACATTGTAGCTAAACGTCACTTCTTTTCTATGCAAGGCGAATGATTGTTGATGATGCTAGCGGTTTGGTTGAACCACTTGATGAGATTGTATGTGTGGCAGATAACTGTGAGGGACTTACGGTATCTACTTACACAATAATTACTTGCGTTTTTGCAATCAATCATCTATTGTTCACTGTGTCAAGGGCATTCTTCGCCGATAATCTCTGCAGAAAAATCGCATCAATTTCAAAATTCTGGCATTTACTATTTATTGCCCCTGAATTTCTTCATTCAGGTCCGCGGAAATTACTATGTGAGCATTGATCCCTTGGGAGGTGGGGCCAAATGGAGACGTACAGTTGGTCAAGAAATTTATTCTCCTCTTCTTTTAGCTTTTACAAATGATGTATGGCATACACTTTTCACCGCATTTTTCCTCGTTTGAGCTTCACATTGTTCAAAATGTTCTCATGTCACTATTTAACTTTGCAGGATGAGCAAAGTTGGAAAGCTTCTCATTTGGCAAATGCAACCTCCATGGATCCTGGTTATAATTTACCTCCAAACGTTGCGCTAATAACACTTCAGGTATTGTTTGAACAAGAGATCGGTTTCCGTAGAAACGTTTGCACGTTTGGTTGAATCTGCAAATGCCTCATCTGCCATTGAACTCAAATGTGCGGCTGAGATGAGCGATAGCAGACAGGGGCAAAATGGGAAAGTGAGAAATTAAAGTACATGCGTGTAGATAACCCGCAGCTAAGGCGTCAGACTTCTACTTCATTTCTCGTAAAAAAAACATGTTCTCTTTCGATCAAAGACGAGTGGAGAAGAAGAGCAAGGCATCCAATCGGCATCCAACTCTTGCTTTTCCGACTGCGTAGGAGTGAAGAGGAGCAAGAGCAGCGACACCGGATGAGTGTAGAAGAAGAGTAAGGCATCTGATTGGCATCCAACCCTTTCTTTTCCTTCTCTCTTTCTTCGTCTGAGAACGAATCTATGCATGTATAGTATTATTTTTAAAATCCATAGTCTTTATGATTTCTGAAATCATGCTTTGATTGATCGAATTTCTGCCCAAATCATTTTGGGGACAAGGATGCACTTGGTTTCCATGCTCTGAATCCAGATCTGTGATCTGATTTTCATGTTCTGCATGTTAGCTTCCCTACTTTTTTTTGTATTTGGTTTTTCCAGCACATTGCTCGTTTGAGTTTGTTTCATCTGAGTCAGTTTGTTTCAAAAGAGATGGCAACGGAATTTGGTGAGCACCACGATGGGTAGTAGGTCCGCCGGATTTTATACGGTGATTGTGGTTTTCTCTCGCCATCGTCGGGGATGGGTGTCTCGCATGGTGGAGGTAGCTTTGGCGAGGAAGTTCGGATGAGTTTCTCACCGGCGAGCATGCTTGTTCGATTGGGGAAGAAGACATTTGATATGGTGCACCGGCGATGTATAACAATCTGTGCACGTGCAGCCCACATACGATGTTGATCGATTTGCAATTTTGCTTTTATTTTTAATGACCCAACAGACACTTGTTCTGGTGTCAATCATTTCTTAATTCACGCCTGTTAAGCTATGTATATATGAGATGCAAATTGTTTTGGATGTTTTTATTTTTTTTTGTTTTGGATGTTTTTAATTTTTTTTTGGATCAAGGGGAGGCTAAATAAAAGTGTGCAATTATGATATTCAATGCTTAATGATTTTAGTACATTCCTCGTTATCCATTAATTTATATTCTCATGTGCTGGATAAATTAGTATAATTATCCATAAATTAATCTTCTTGCATTATTATTATTATTATTATTATACAAATTTGATTATATTTATTTTTGGAAAAATGATATAGATGTTGAATAAAATATGTGCAATTAATTTATTTGATACTTTATAATTTTGATAACACTAGTATCGAAAATAAAATTGTTTCTGTGACAAATAATTAAAGTCACTTGTTAAATAATGTTCTCACGTGAACACTACACTATTTTTTTTTAGATAATTTTTTTGACACCAAAACATAGAGTTAAATTTATTACGTAGAATTTTTTAAAATAAATTTAAATATAGAATTCTTAAAATACAAATTGAAGCACAACTATAAAAGAAATTTAAAAACTTAATATTTTAAATATGTACATAGAAAAGTTCACACCATTCATTTGAAGATATGATTTTTAAAATCATTATATGGAGAATGCTTGTATAATATATTTAGAATTTAAATTTTAAAATTTTTAGATGAAAATTATTCTACAAAATTTCTAAATCTAAATATTAAATTAATTTGAAAAAGAACATTTCTATAGCAAAATTAAAACCATAAATTTTACATTAAATACACGAAGAACATTTATATAATGTATTTAAATATATAAATCTCAAACTAATTATATGGAGAATGATGCTATAAAAATTTTCTGAATTATTACAATAAATTTATCATCACAAATTATAACTATTTTTGTGATAAATAATTTAAATTTAACATTACATAAAATTCTCACTAAACTTTTATAGAAATTCTTTACCTTTTGAGGTAATGGTACAAGGTGACAAATAAAATTTATGCCGTTAATTTGTTTTTTTGATTTATTTCATTTATTTACTTTTATTCCATTTTAAATTTGTGCTGTTAATTTATTTTTTGATTTATTTTTATTTATTTACTTTTATGTTGTTGTAAATTTTATATGATTTATACAAAAAAAAGTAAATAAATCAAAGTAAATCGTTTTTAATAAAAGTAAATCGTAAATGAATGAAAAAGTAAATAACGGGTGGTCTCAAAATTTATAATTTTTCTAGTAAACCAAAGTAAATCGTTTAAAATTTGTGCCGTTTTATTCTAAGTTCAATAGTACGAGATGACAAATTATCGTAAATCATAGGAGGCTCAAAAAAGGTGACAACGGTCATTTATTTACTTTTTGAGACCACCTATTACAAATTAAATTCCTCCTATGAGAAATAATAAAAATCAATGATACTTACAAATAATCACACAAGTATTATAGTATTTGTTCATTTTTTAGGCACAATATGGGGTTAAAAAAATAGTTGCATAATGAGTATGGGGACAGGTTTTATTCTGACTATGATTAATATAATTGCTTATTATAAAAATTTATAACATATACAAATTTCTATCTTTCCAGTAAATAAAAGTGTAAATAATTATTATTGATTTATTAAATTTATTAATTAGGAAAAGATCCAATTATTGAATTTATTTAAAATTTAATAAGAATCTATATTTTATTATTTAATATTATTAGTATCTTTCGTATTCCATTTACGGATAATTTATTTCATATAAATTTTATGAACAATCTATAAAATTCATCAAATCCATTATATCAGTACATTACAAATTGATTACTCTATAAAATTCATAAATCATGTATATATTAATTGACGATTTTGCATAATTCTTGTAAAATCTGTATTGTCTATCTAATTGGTGAACATGAAATGTCATCAATCTTATTTTAGCTGTTAAAACTGTATAACTGGTTTATCTTATCAAACGAATATGTATCAAAATCATATAATCTATAAAACTCGTAAACTGTATAAAATTTATCAATTGCATATGCGTTGTATCCGTGATACTCGAATAACCTATAAATTTTTATTTCATTGGAAAAATGAATATAAGATTATCAGTGGAACACATCATTCCCATAAATTTCATAAAAACTGTAAAAGCCGTAAAATCGGTAAAATCTATATCAACGGTCAAACAAGCTAAATTATATCAGCCGTTCAAATTTATTTCTTTAAATAAAATTATTCTTAATTTTATAATTTCAGTCCTACATTACAGATTATAATTTGGAATGAATATCATTCAATTTAACGTTGGGGATTACTCATCATCTATAGTAATTTATTAAAATCATGTGAATAATCATAAAAATGCATACACCTCAAAGTGTTATAATTTAATTCACCTACCCCTACTCACGGTTTACCCACATTTCTACTCTCATGCTATGAAATTACCTTTTTGCCCTCATTTGCATTTTATGCAAAAGTGCAAACGTTTGCATTTGAACCCGCCTCTTTTGCAACACCCATAAACAGAAAAGGACCCAAAAGTCCAAACAGATAACCCAAGCCGCAGGATTCAAAGGACAGCAATGCATCTTCCTCAACATCCTCTGCTTCTCCATTGGGCTCATCTTGAGGCAACGGACAGGATTGCTCCAACGATGGACCGCATAACAAAGGATTCCCAATATAAGCTAATCCTTCATTGCACAATGTATCAAAATGAGGTCCAGTTGGGACCTTCCCACTCAAATTATTGTAGGCAAGATTCAGAACTGAAAGATAATCCAGTGATGCTAAGGAGTCTGGGATCTTCCCATGCAAGCTGTTGAAGCTGAGGTCTAATGATTCCAAGCCACTCATGTTGGCCAAGTTCGAAGGAATGGAACCAGTGATGGCATTTTTTGATAGGTTGAGCATGTAAAGACCCTGGAGCCATCCTACCTCTGTTGGTATATGGCCTTCTATCGTGTTGTCTGATAAGTCAATCCCACTTGTCTGTGAGAACACAAGCGGGAGCCATTGCACAGATCCTTTGGTTACAATTTCCAACTTAACTCCTGCAACTGTAAACAAGACTATGTAACCAAGCAGCACTCTTTCTTTTGGTCTCTGTCTGAGCATTTTGAAGTTGCCTAATCTGGTGGGGATTGGACCAGAGAACTTGTTGCGTGCTAAGTCTATGAACTGGAGATTCTGCAGCTGCGTTATTTCATTTGGAATTGGCCCACTGAAGGAATTCGATCTGAGGACTAGAATCCGTAGTTTGCTGAGGTTTCCAAGGGATTGGGGGATGCCACCATTGAAATTGTTGTTTCCCATAATCAAGAATTCCATGCTACGAAGGTGCCAGATGGAATCTGGCAGAGGCCCATTTAGCTGGTTGTTGTTTAGCTGCAATGTACGCAGGCTGCTTACATACTCGAGTTCACCTGGGAGACTTCCAGTGAAGGTGTTGCTGGCTAGGTTTAGATACTCAAGTGAATTGCAGTTTGCCAAAGAAGATGGAAGCATTCCACTCAATTCATTGTTGGAAAAATCCAGAGCTTGCAGAACATTGTTTGGTTGACAAAGAGAGTGAGGAATTTCTCCAGAGAGCTTGTTTCCGGAGAGTGAAATGTACCTTGCACTTGACAGAAGCTGTCCTATTTGCGCTGGAATTTCACCTGTGAAATTGTTCTCAGACAGGAGTGTTGAGAGTTGGATGCTCTTAAAATAAAATATTGCTTATAAAAATTACAATAACAAATAATACACCCAAAATAATTTGGACACTTTATAGGCTCCTACTCTTAATACTAGCACTACCCGTACAAATATTTCCTTCCTTACAATCACTCCAACTCACATAAAAAAAAAACACCCACAAATCTACACACACCCTTCACTCCTTCGTCGCTCACCTGCTGCTCATCTTCACTTCCTTCGTTTCGAAACATTAGCCCCTTATATAGGCGAACGGGTGCGGCGGGCGACAATTCTGGCGCTTCGGCGCATTTGTTTTATTAGGCACCGTTCGTCTTTTATGAAATATTTTATTGGATGCCCTTTTTTATACGGCACGACATCGGTGCTGACTTTTTAATTCTCCCCCTCAGCACCGACTTTCTTCTTTGCCTCTATTCTGTTTGTCACACCAATCTGACCTCTGAATTTTTCAAATTTTACTCTAGTTAGCCCCTTGCTAAATATATCTGCAACTTGATCTTCTGTGTTGGTGTGCTTCATTCTGATTTCTCTATCTAGCACTTTTTCTCGTATAAAGTGATAATGTACTTCGACATGCTTAGTTCTGGCATGGAATACTGGATTCTCTGCTAAGCGTATAGCAGATTCATTATTGCAGTATAGGGGTACTGAATAATCAGTAGGCTGGTGTAGATCTTTCATGAGCTGCATCAGCCACTCGGTTTCTTGTGCTGCCATAGCTGCTGCTCTATACTCTGCTTCTGTAGTTGATAGAGACACAGTCGGCTGTCTCTTGCTACACCATGAGACTACCGCTGATCCGAGAGCAAATATATATCCAGTGGTTGATCTCCTCGTATCATGGTCTCCAGCATAATCATCATCACAATACCCTGCTAATTCGCATATTGCATTCTTCTTATATAAGAGACCAAGATTAACAGTTCCTTTTACATACCTTAGTATGCGTCGAACTGCATCTAGATGCGGCTTCCTTGGTTTCTCCATATAGCGACTTGCTATGCTGACAGCGAATGCTATATCTGGTCGTGTAAGAGTTAGGTAGATTAAACTACCCACTAGCTGCCGATACATCGTCGAGTCTGCTAACTCTTGACCTTCGAGTGAGCATAGCTTGATATTAGGCTCCATGGGTGTAGATATGGGCTTACAATTAAGTAGCCCATACTTCTTTAATAAGTCTTGAGCATATTTCTGCTGATATAGGAATAGTCCTTCTTTTGTACGCTCAACTTCTACCTAAGAAAATATTTCAATTCTCCAAGGTCTTTCATCAGAAAACGAACTGAGGATTGGCCTTGGTTTGATTGATTTCTCTTTCATCATCACCAGTAATTATTAGATCATCCACATATACTAGCACTATTGCTAGCTTTCCATTTTTATTTTTCACAAATAGACTTGAGTCAGCTGGTGCAACAGAATACCCACTTTGTAGTAAGAATTCAGCAATCTTACCATACCAGGCTCTCGGCGCCTGCTTTAGTCCATATAAAGCCTTTTTCAGCTTGCAAACGTATTCTGGATGGGTTGTGCTCTCGAACCCTTTGGGCTGCATCATATATATTTCTTGATCTAGTTCGCCATGCAGAAATGCATTCTTGACATCCATTTGCCAGAGCTTCCATGACTTGCTAGCTGCAAGTGCCAGTAATACTCGAACTGTTGTAATCTTTGCCACTGGGCTAAATGTTTCATCATAATCTAGCCCATACTTCTGAGAAAACCCACGTGCTACCAGCCGAGCTTTATATCTTTCGACTGACCCATCAAGCTGTAACTTTAATTTGTACACCCATTTGCATGATATGGGTTGCACATCTCTCGGTTTTGGTACCAGGTCCCATGTCTCGTTTTGCTTTAAGGCTTGAATTTCTTCTTCCATAGCCTTCCTCCAGTATAGACTCTGGGATGCTTCCTCGTACGTAACCGGTTCTGCTTCTTCAGTTGCTTCGAGCACTGCTGCATTAGCATATTTTGGATTCGGCTTCCGTTGTCTGCTGGATCGCCGTGGAATAGGTCTTGCTATTTCTTGCTCATCGAACTCTTCGATCTGGCTCGGTCTTTCTTCTTCTATACTCCTGTGATGCACCCCTGTTTGCCATGGGCTATCTGATTCAGGTGATTTGGACTCCTCTCTACTTGGTGAGAGTTCATCCTCCTCAATTGGCCCTTCTGTTGACTGGGTTTGACTTGGCTCGATTTGCTCCTGCAGTCTTTCTTTTAATTGTTCTTCCATTTCATTAGAGTCAGGTAATAAGACTACCTGTGGTGACCACCAAGATGATGCCTCATCGAAAATTACATTTCGTGAGACATGGCATCGGCCTGTGGTTGGATCACAACATTTCCAACCTTTTCTTTGGCTATCATAGCCAACAAATATACAGCGAATGACCTTTTTATCGAACTTACTACGGAGGTGGTCAGGAACAAACACATAGCAAATGCATCCAAACACACGGAAATGACTTACCGTTGGTTTGATGCTCCACAATTTTTCAAAAGGAGAAATATACCCAAGTCTAGGTTGAGGAAGCCTATTTATGACATGGGCAGCAGTCTTCATGCATTCAGCCCAAAATTTAGGTGACACATTCTTGGCATGCAGCATACTTCTGCATATCTCTGCCAAGTGTCGATTTTTTCTTTCTGCCACTCCATTCTGTTGTGGCGTGTTTGGGCAAGTCAGCTGTCGGCGTATCTTACACTTTTGTAGATACTCTGAAAATTCAGCTGACGTATACTCTCCCCCATTGTCTGTGCGCAGGCATCGTATTTTTTGGCCTACTTCACTTTCCACTTTTTGCTTAAATTCTTTGAATTTAGTGAACGCCTCAGATTTTTCTTTCATAAAATCAACCCAGACGTACCTTGAATAGTCATCGATGAAGGTTATCATGTACTGGTAGCCGCTAATGGATGGCTGCTTCACTCGTCCAAATACGTCTGAGTGTACTATCTCGAGAGGCACCTTGGTCCGAAATTTTGACTCCTCATACGGCAGTTGATGTGCCTTTCCGAACTGACATCCGACACATACCGTATCTTCTTGAACTTCGAGTTGGGGAAGACCTCTGAGCATAGACTTTTTCATCAACTGCTTCAGCTTATGATAGCTTACATGTCCCAGCCGCGCGTGCCATAAATCTGCAGTTTCATTTCTCTTTGTCTTGTCTACGTATGCTGTCTGTGCAGACATCACATAGACAGACTCAAGCCGACGCCCCTTCATGATCGGCTCATTTGTTATTTTTAATTTAGGATATACTCTTACATCACTTGGACTAAACACCACATAATTTCCAGAGGCAGTGAGTTGTGAGACAGATAATAAATTTTTCTTCATACCTGGTACATGGAACACATTTTCCAATTGTACCTTCTGTGAGCTGAACCGAGGAGTAAACATAGTTTTGCCGATATGGGTGATGGGCAGCTTCTAGTTGTTAGCCGTTACGACCACTCGTCCTCCTTTGTACTCAGACGTGCTAGTCAGCTTCTCATAGTCTCCTGTCATATGATTGGAACATCCAGAATCGACAATCCAATCATTATTATAGTTTATTAAATTTTCACTTACTGATATGAGAGCCGTCTCCTCTTCTGTCTTGATAATGCAAGGTGCCGCCATCTCTTGGAGCTCTTCCATTGCAAGGGATGCTTGAAGATCCCATTCTTCTTCATTATGGATAGAGGTCGCAGTATTTCCCTCTATTCGCTTGAACCAGCAATCTCTAGCAAAGTGGCCTCTTTTGCCGCAGTTGTAACACTGGTCCTTCTGCCGTCGGAATTTGGTTTCTCTTTTGTCACCATTTTGACAAGCTCCCCCTTGCTGTGAGCTTTGTCCTTGCTGCCTCCTTTGCCAGCTGCCCTCTTGCTTTCTTGTGTTGCCTCCATTTGGCCTCGCAGCTAATCGATCTCTGTTTTGGAATTCTCTCTTTTTGCTAAAGAGAGCATTCTCCTCATCTTTTAACGAAACTTTAGACATTTGCTTGTATAAAGCTTCTTGGTTGGCCAATATATTTTCTAACTCAGTTAGAGTTGGTTCTTTGGCCCATCCACGGGTAGCAATGATAATCCCGTGGTATTCTGGTTTTAAGCCATGGATGATAATCCTCCTCATCCTAGTCTCAGAGATCGAATTTTCTGGGTCTAATTTTGAAATTTCTCCACAAAGAAATTTAATTTTGGAGAAATATTCACTTACCGTCATATTTTTCTGCAAAATGGATAACAACTCATTTTCTAGTTGCTGGAGTTTTGCATCATTTTTCCTTGTATATAGTGCTGCGAGAGTGTCCCATGCATCCTTGGGTGTTTTAGCATCCTTAATCTTCTGCAGTAACTCGTCTTCAATAGTTACTGTTAGCACGTACATGGCTTTGCCAGCTTTTATCTTCCACTTCTTTGATTCCTCATCATCTATGGGTGGCACAGTATTATTGCCGCCAACTATATCCCACAGATCTTGACCAAGCAGATAAAACTGCATACGCAAACACCAAGTATTATAGTTATTATAGTTTAGCTTCTCAATGGTGCTTACCGAGGTAGAAATATCTGCCATCGTGACTTGGTATGCCCAGCACTTTGCCAAGTAAGCTGGTTTTAGCTCCACAATCCTAGACTGCGCACGTGCAGAATCTCTTCGTACTTTGTCTTGCTAGCGTAGCCTTCACGAACCACGGTCCCCGACCCTTGGCTCTGATACCACTTGTTGAGAGTTGGATGCTCTTAAAATAAAATATTGCTTATAAAAATTACAACAATAAATAATACACCCAAAATAATTTGGACACTTTATAGGCTCCTACTCTTAATACTAGCACTACCCGTACAAATATTCCCTTCCTTACAATCACTCCAACTCACATAAAAAAAAAACACCCACAAATCTACACACACCCTTCACTCCTTCGTCGCTCACCTGCTGCTCATCTTCACTTCCTTCGTTTCGAAACATTAGCCCCTTATATAGGCGAACGGGTGCGGCGGGCGACAATTCTGGCGCTTCGGCGCATTTGTTTTATTAGGCACCGTTCGTCTTTTATGAAATATTTTATTGGATGCCCTTTTTTATACGGCACGGCATCGGTGCTGACTTTTTAAGGAGGAGAAGTTCAATGTCCTTGAACAGGAGAGGAAGTGGACCTTGGAGGTTGTTTCTTGCTAAGTTTAGAAATGGGGGAATGAAGAGGAAGCGATGGAATTGAAGAACAGGAGGGAGGACTCCTTGGAGTTTGTTGCCTGACAGATCCAAGTAAGCAAGTTTTGGGAGCTCAAATAACCAGAAAGGTATTTCTCCGGTTAGGCTGTTATTGCCTAAATCTAACATGGCCAGTTCTCTAAATCCAGAGATGAAATCTGGGATTTTCCCTTCTAAAGAAAATGACCCTAATCCCAGAATATGTGGCTGGAAGTTAGATGGAAATGGGTAGTTATCTGTTTTGACAGTTATCCCACTTAAGCCAAGATCTATTTCGTAGGGTGCGGAGTTCCAGAATAAGGAAGTCAAGCTAATGGGATTGCCATCCATGGAGTTAGCACCAACATATACCTTTTCAAGTTTGGTAAGTCCACCGATGCAGTTTGGAATGCTTCCTGTGAATCTATTACCTGGCAAATGAAGTATTCGGAGAGAAGAAATTTGGCAGATTGAATCTGGGATTTGGCCACTTAAGGTGTTGCTGTAAAGTAGTAGGAATTGGAGATTTTTAAGCCTAGAAATTGAAGAAGAAAGATTGCCTGTCAGGATGTTCTGACCAAGGTCTAGATACCATAGACTTGAAAGATTGAAAAACGAAATTGGAAGGGGTCCTTGAATGTAACTGCCCGATGCAAGAAGAACAGACAAGGATGTAGCATTTGAAATTGAGGGTGGTATTGACTGGGAAACATCTGTATCAGGCATTTCGAGAATGGTCAAATACGGCCAAGGCTGTGCAAATAGGTGTGCAAGATGAGTCGGGTTCAAATGCAAACGTTTGCACTTTTGCATAAAATGCAAATGAGGGCAAAAAGGTAATTTCATAGCATGAGAGTAGAAATGTGGGTAAACCGTGAGTAGGGGTAGGTGAATTAAATTATAACACTTTAAGGTGCATGTATTTTTATGATTATTCACGTGATTTTAATAAATTACTATAGATGATGAGTGATCCCCAACGTTAAATTGAATGATATTCATTCCAAATTATAATCTGTAATGTAGGACTGAAATTATAAAATTAAGAATAGTTTTATTTAAAGAAATAAATTTGAACGACTGATATAATTTAGCTTGTTTGACCGTTGATATAGATTTTACAGATTTTACGGCTTTTACAGTTTTTATGAAATTTATGGGAATGATGTGTTCCACTGATAATCTTGTATTCATTTTTCCAATGAAATAAATTTTACAGGTTATTTGAGTTTCACGGATACAGCGCATATGAAATTTATAAATTTTATAAATTTTACGAGTTTTATAGACTAAATGATTTTGATACGTATTCGTTTGATACGATAAACCAGTTATACAGTTTTAATAGCTAAAATAGAATTGATGACATTTCATTTTCACCAATTAGATGGACAACACAGATTTTACAAGAATTATGCAAAATCGTAAACTAATATTTACTTGATTTATGAATTTTATAGAGTAATCGTAAACAGATGTACTGATATGATGGATTTGATGGATTTTATAGATTGTTCATAAAATTTATATGAAATATATTATCCGTAAATGTAATACGAAAATATACTAAAATATAAATATAGATTCTTATTAAAATATAAACAAATCCAATAATTGGATATTTTACGTAATTAATATATTTAATAAGTCACTAATAAATATTTATGCTTTTATTTATTGAAAAGGTAGTAATTATACGTATACTTTTATATGTTTATTTATCCGTAATTAATATACTTTTATTTATCCGTAAATGTATAAATTATATGTTTATGTAATAAACAAGTATATTAATCATGGTCAACATAAAACTTGTCCACTTACTCATTATGCACCTTTTTTTAACCTCATATTTTGACCAAAAAATGAACAAATCTTGTAATGCTTGTGTGTATTTTTATTATTTCTCATAAAGAGAAATTTAATTTATAATAGGTGGTATCAGAAAGTAAATAAATGACCGTTGCCACCTTTATTATGTCTCCTATGATTTACATTAATTTGTCATCTCATACCATTAAACTTAGAATAAAATAACACAAATTTGAAATGATTTATTTTTTGTGTAAATCGTATAAAATTTACAACTGCATAAAAGTAAATAAATGAACATAAAAAAAATAATAAATTAACGGCACGAATTTACAACGAAAAAAAATAAAGAAACGAAATAAATTAAAAAATAAATTAACGGTACGAATTTTATATGTCACCTCAAAAAATAAAGAATTTGTATAAAACTTTGATAAGAATTTTATATAATGTTGAATTTAAACTAGTTATCATAAAAATAGTTCTAATCAAGAGCGTTTAATGATTAGTCTGAAGAAAATATAATTTCGGAGTTTATGTCTCCTATGATTTACATTAATTTGTCATCTCATACCATTAAACTTAGAATAAAATGATACAAATTTATATAAATTTATTTTAGAAAAATTGTATGTAATAAATTTGTATATAGATTTTAATTTAATGTATTTTTATAGCATCATTCTCCATATAATTAGTTTATGATATTGTATTTTTACAGTTACTATGTTAATGTTTTCCATGTATTTATTATAAAATTTACAATTTTAATTTTTCTATAGAAATGTTCTTCTTATGATTTTTTCCTAATTTTAGAATTTAAAATTTTTGTAGAATTATTTTTCTATAAATACTTAAATATATATAATTTTGTTGTAGAAACGTTGTTCATATAAATATTTTTAATTTTATAATTATACAATTTGCTGTACAAAAATTCTCCGTAATAAATTTAAATCTCATATCTTCAAAGTTATGGTGTAGACAAGAAATTGGAATAGAAAAATGGATAAGCTATGAAGCCGCGATTTTTAAATTTCAGCCCATAAATATGCAACGTAGATATATGAAAAAATATTAGGCCATGCTATTAATAAAAATAGAATTTTATTAATAGCCTAAAATTATATAGTAAGTAAAAGGAGAATTAATAAATTAATAATAATGAGTTTGAGTGTTTATGTTGTATGGAATAATAACAAAATATATGATTTAATTTTAGATATATTAATAAAATTAAGACAAATCGTATAATCCAAGCAAGTTACGGTTTTGCCTCCACATTGTAATCAAATTGGAACCCTGAGTTCCGTTCGAGTTCCCTTGAGAAAGATGGCAATATCGAATCCAAAAAAAATAATAATAATAATAATAAAACAAGAGCTCTTATCTCCCGCCTGGACGCCCCTTCTTCAGATCCTCCTCTGCAATTGTCTTGTTTTTAGCTGCGTTGTCGTCCCCTCTGTTTATAGTGCCATGACCATTTACCCTTGGTTGCAGATGTCGAAAGACATTTTTTTTTATTTTTTGAAAATATTTTTATACAAATGTTCATATGAGTGTATTTAATTTATAAATTAAGTTTTATTATTTTTGAAAATGTATATATATTTATTTTGTATTTTTAAACTGTTTTTAAAATACAAAATAAATATACATTTCCAAAAATAATAAAACTCGTTTTATTGATTAAATAGACATTTGTATAAAAAAATTTATTTTATTATTTTTTTAAAATATGATTTTGGCCCCATCGCAAATCCCGCCGATGATCGCCCCTCTCCTGGAAGATGGGTCGCAAAGTCAATTGCATCCGTAAATTGAATTGCTCAGGGTTGCTCGTGCGTATGGCTGGAAAATTGGGGTGCCACATAAGCAACTTGATGGTCTCTCCTTGCAATTAATCAATTTATGCTTTCTTTTCCCTCTTTATCTTATAACTTACGATGGTCTCCGTAAATGTAGCTTTTCAAATGCTCCGATATCGCAACCAATTCTCGTGCTTGGACTGATATTATTTTAATCATTAACAAATTTATATAGACCTCTTAATTTTCAACTGGCTGCCATGTATTTATAGGAATGTTGATGACTCATTATGCTTTTCTGTTATTGTCAGATGAAAAAATAAACTTTACAAGACTAATAAATTAGGAAATATCAACAGAAATAAAATAAAAAAAAATAGATGTCTTGAAGAAAAATCTAATTAATTGCAAGCAAGAGAGCTAACAAGAAGATAGGGGTCATCCAAGCAACCCTTTGTTTTTCCCCCATCCGAAAGCTATTACATATAGAACAATACAGCCAAACAATGTACCGAAAGCAGTCTCCCAGAATTGTGTTGGAGTAGAATCAAATAGGCTAATATGGATGTTCATGCCAAATACGGCCACCACAACGATGCCTGCATTACATATCATATTTACAGTGCTGAGCATTACTCCCATTTGTAGTAGCTGATTTTGTTTGTCATCCAACAATATGTTGATATAATCCTCTGTGTCATCCACATATTCTCTCATCTATCGTCAAAGACAGAAAAAATGAGGAAATGCCTTCAACATTAGAACCACAATGACAGGAAATATGACAACAATTGAGACTTCATTGAATACAAACTGGAAAATTGAGCTAAAAAAAAAACTACAATATTGCCTGGTGGCAAAAATAAATAAAAAAAGCTTAGCACCCAATACAATTGCAAATTGATGAACTGCTTAAAATAGAACATTTTTCTGAATAATTGCCCCTCTTGCAAAGATTTTAGCCAGGGCCCACGTTTAATTGGTGACCATCATGACTTGTTTTCTTGCTAATTTCTTCTTAGTAAAATTCTCATATCCTTCAGAAGAGAAAACATAATAAAGTTGTTGGTTTTAGGGACAGGATTGATATAGGTCCGGAGATAATAATAAATTGAAGGGACCAAACAAGTTTTGCATTGGAAAACTGTGAAAACGATAATGAAAATACCAGGGGGTTCAGAAAACGTGGCTCTGTCTAAAATAGCTATGCAACCGAAGACACTTTTTGGAAGAAATTTGGTCACAAATACAATTGGAGAAGGAAAGGCAAAGGAGGAGAAAATAAAACATATTCCCTTGATCTGCCCTATCACTATCCTTTAGAACAGGAACGGAGAACTAGTGCAAAGAATAGTGTTACAAAGTTATTCTAAGTTAGTTCATAACTGTGGATCAACCTAAGATGAACATAAATTTAGGCTGCTGACAAATAGTTCTGTCAATATTCAATATGAAGCATCATGTACCGTGGAGAGTTTTTGCAAGGTCCCATCAATCTGCACAAAATAAGCTTCCAAAAGCATCTCTAGTTCCTGAATGTCAGGTTTAACAAGAACTGAGCTCTCGTTAAAGCTTCTTGATTTGCTCTTACTATCTTCATCCCTTTAAGAGAAGCAAATCATGTTAGGCAGAGCATAATCAAACAAATTAAGTTTGAGAGACAGCAAAAAGATATGCATCATAAGAAAATAAGTGCACACGATTCATTTGAAGGACATTTTTGAATAATTCAAATTCCTGAAAGAAAATTTTTAGCCTTATATTTTAAGAAAAGCGGAAGAATTGCACCCTCTTTAAAGCAATGAGAAGAGAAAATTGCACCCTTTGCTCAAACTCTTGTGCCAAACGCAAGAGCAACAGAAGAGTTGCCCCCTGACCAGGAACATTGACCTTCTAAAATTCTGATCTTGCAAAATGGACAAACTCATAAAGCTAATAGCCAGCTGAGATGCAGAGGAGATTACAACAGCACAATGTTCGTGGGTTCAAGAGATTGGGTCCCCAATAATAAGGACACCATGGGGAACTTCCCAGCCAAAAAATCAGTAAACTGATTGTTGAGAATTGAGATCATCTTTTCCATAGACTCACAAAACAAAACAAAAAAACAAGGACTAATACAGATGTTTCAGGTGCTACTAGAATAGTCTGATCATTATATATGTTGATGGGTGCAGACTACAAAGGCCCTTGGCCCCATGGACTAAGAGATACACATATGCTGACCCCACATACGTAGAAAACAGCTTATGATGATGACAACGGCGATGATGATGATATAATGCTGTCCCATATTCCAGCCTGGTTGGTAATTGTGATAGATTCCAACAACCTGATTTAAACAAACATGGTGTATCCATATTCAAGCCTGGTTGGTAAATGAGTTAAGTTCCAACAACGTGACTTAATTACAAACATGATGTATCCATATTCAAGCCTGGCTTTCTCGTAGATAACTGTGCCAGATTCTAATCTAGAAACCAGACAAGGTTGGAGAAAGGTCAAAATTGCCCATAAGGTTAATGTAAGGTTTTCCAATCTTGTCATTACCGTTGCTTCCTATTTAATCATTGCAAAGATAGACCTTTTTTCTTTTGCTTATATTAATAACTATTTAACTACACATGTTGAATACAGAAAATTCACTTCCAAAAATGAAAATCAGCAGCAAATATCATCAATGGCCATTGAAATTTGTTTAACGGTGTTCAACTAGTAAAATTACTCCACTTGCTAAGAGTTGCTGTGAGCTATATACCTGCAGAAATTGTAAGGCTTTTCCATCTTCTTGTAGGTCCCAATCACCATGCTTTCCATCAAAAACATTTGGGGGAAAAAAAAACATGAGAGCAATAAATAATTTACAGCATGCCTGAAATTATGGATAATCAAACAAATAGACTTGACCGTAAATATATAACGTGACATTCATCAACTAGTTTCATTAAAAATGAAAATTTGGAGTACCGAAATCTCCCAACATAGACCAACCAGTTTTGTGCTTATATAAACGTTATGGCACTGACCATTTCGGTATCATAAGATTTCAGTTAATGAGAACAAAACGTACTTCATTAACAACTAACAAGACAGCTACAAGCTAACCGCAGAACAGAACCCGGACATGAATAACAATCAAACAGGCCTCACAAATCACGACACCGCAAAAATAGCAGGGAAAACTTTGTAAGGCAAGACTATAAAAGCATCACAAGTAAACAAGGGATAAAGAATTCAGAATAAGACATTTCTCCTAGTTCTCTTGAGTTCGTATTCTCTTCCAACAGTCTTTGCTGACTCAAGGAATGTACTAAAATCATTAAGCACTCAATTTTCTTTGATAGATATGGCATCTGTGGACAGAAGCATATGCAGTTGTGCTCATTTTGCCTCATTTCTTGCGATTTGATAGGTTGACAATCCCATCGAAACACTCGATTTTTTCTTTGATACAATTCGTCTCAATTACTTTTGTAATACACCGTCCTCTCCTATTGAATCCAAACGTATTCCAATTGTTGAAAATGCCTCTCAATTCATATGATCTTTCATGATTGGGCTACATTACGTAATCAATATTTCTTATCCCATGATTAATATAATTTCTTTTTATTATTTCATGAGAACCTTGCATTTTTCGGCCATGTAAAGCTGTAGTGAAAACATTTCTACTCGAACATAGCCTTTCGATTAATCATCTACAGGTGGGATCGGAGCCAAATAATCAACTAGTTTAGTTTTACATGCAACAAGGTATGTTGCAACTTGAACTAACCTCAACTATGGGCACGTTTGGGAAGGTGAAAGTTGTGGAAATTTTGGTATTTAGTGGAAGTAGAAAATGAAATATTTTGAAACTTATATGATTGATATGAAATGATAGGGATAAAATTTGAATAAATAAACCCCCTCCCAAGTCAGAGCCAGACCATGTATTGCAAGATTTTTAAGGGAATCCCAAAAATAACTCGTCTGTTCTAAGCAGCCCCTTACAACAAAATCAGAAAGGAAGTAGCGAATTTAAACAAGCCCACTTGTATCAGATCAAACAAACACCAAGCTAAACTGTCAATATGCACAGAATCTAAGCTATTGAATATATTTACACGAGCATATATAGTAAGAGGAAGGAATGCTACGCTAAACTACAAATTCATACTTACAACACCAATGTCAATTTTGCTCCTTTTTTTTCCTCCAATAGCAGATATATTCAACAAAACCACTAACTAACAAATTAACCCTCCCTCTAAGAGTTGAGAATCATAATCGGTGGAAACAGACGATAACAAGAATACCAGCGTACAGTCGAAGGCTCTACTGCAACAGAGACCCACACAATAGACTACAGTCGTGGGACGTGGCATAGCTTGAAGCCACCAAACAATGCCTTGACTCCCTGCTTGTCATGATAAAGCTGTGTAAACACAAGATAACCATTTAAATTAGTGATTAACCCAAAATGTAACAGTAGTTATCCACATTAACGTTATAAAACTTGTACAAAACCCATTTCCAGACATCACATATAAAGAATGGAGGATTGGATTCAAAGATTCTCACAGCAATAAGATACATAACATACTATTAATGAAGCATGAACATCTAACCTACATAAATTTCTTGCTTGTAACTTTTAAAATCATGAACAAAATATATACATTGATTAATATTACGGTTGCTTTGTGTCTAACCAAAATACTGTTTTATGTCCAGAATCAACTCACTCCATGAAAGTGGTTGTGCTGAATCATTACCCGATTATTAAATGTTTAGCTGTTTGCGCTTTTAGTAGAGCATACGTGATGGGGAATCTAAGATTTCAGATGCAGTCTATTCATTTCAAGGACCAAGATGACACTCGTAGCAATGGCCTTTAAAATCATCACCATCACCACCACAAGTTGTTTCCACCTATGTGTTATCAGCCGTATATATCCTATTCCACCATTCTTTACAACCATAAATTATGTTATCAGCCGTATATATCCTATGCCAAATGCAAATGCATTACAACTCTAAAGTTGTCATTCCCTTTGCACAAGCCAATTACATCCAAGTCCCAAAGAATGCGAAATGCACATACTCTAAGATGTTTCCACTAAAGAAACATGTTGAAAGGTTATATTTCATTTAAGTACAAGTATTTTCAATTTGGGACATCAGGTTCATTTCATAAAAGAAAGTTTTTGTTTTGGGTTTTCTTGATCAGGTATACTATTCGCAAGCAAATTTCTTGTATGCTAGTACTTAATTCATGTGTCAATCTTCATAACCAACATGTTGGTGTAATAAATTCTATAAATGCACATGCATTTCCGGTTTTGAACATATTGGACTAATGAATAAGAAAAAATATTACATATTGGAATTTTGTTAAAAGAACTGAATATAACCATCTGCCACATAAGTATCAACTCCCAAGTAATAACATTAGCTCAAAAATTTTCTAAGTCTACAACTTGTTACTATATGCACGGCTTTCATAAAAAGTAACAACATTGCCACACACTTGTTAACATTATATTGATTTCAAGTGTTTTATTCACATATTATATTGATTCAAATCCCGTAATCCCATTGAGACAAAGACAATTTTCCAATAATCATAAGCAAAAATGAATTCAATGAAATTAAAGAAAAGAAACTCGAGCTATTCGTTTAGGATCATTCTTATGACTTCAATGAAATAAAAGAAAAGTAAACACATCTCATTGTTGTAGATATATCGGAAAACAACTATTGCATCATTTTTATGAAGATTTACAACAATTAATCAAAGGAACTCACAGTAAGGAAGCCCAAACGTAATGCCAAGTAGTCTGCTCTGTTTATAGAACTCCAAAACTGGCGGATAAAACATAGCTGCGCACATGAATTATAAATTATTGACCCACCTCTGCACATATGGGAACATTTCAAACGCATTTCTGTTGAAGTGCAGGATTCAAGCGGGAAAAAACATTCATCAAGCTACAAGTGGCAGGAACTGTAGATCTCTGTAACGCTTTACTCTCCTTGCAAGGAATTACCCAGAGTATTCTATAAAACATAGACAGCTATAGACAATGAAACATCATCTCTCCAAGCACACTGAGCTCCACAGTTAGTCATGTATATCTGAGACTTCTTTGCTATCTGAACTAATTGAATAAACCAATTCACCAGAACATTCTAGTTAGTGTTCATGTTGATGCTAATGAGGGTTAAAGAGTAGATGTTTCATTTAGTGTCCATTTGGTAAGAGGGGAAAAAAAGAAAACAAAACAACTAAAAAAGGAGGAAATTTTGAAAAAATGAGTGCGTTATGTGATATAATAAGAGTAATGATTAAAAGAAAAGATAATAAAGATAAATAAATACGGTAGTTTTATGAAAATATGCAAAAAATAGAAATAATACTAGAAAATGAAGGGTAGTCAGGCAGTTAAATGTTAAATCATATCAAGAGGTGTGTACGATAAAATGGAAATTTTTCCCCCTTTACCAAATGCCAAATGGACCCTTAGTTACATGAAAATGCAAGATAAGGATATAACAAAATTAAAAATGATATTACCATCCAAACAAGAACTTCATTTTGGCTCCATGGATGGGATGTATGATTAGATATGAAGGTAGACTGGCGCCTAATTACTACTTTCTTCAAATCAATTCCCAGGGAACCTATGTTGGCAAAAAAAAAAAGGAAATCTTTCCATGAGCAGGACATCTTGTGCACAAGATAGAAAAAAGAACAAATCTGACAGGAATTCCTGAAAAAAATATTATATTGAAAATCACTGCAATTTGCATCAGGCGGGAGGTTAGAAAACCTGGGTAAAAAACAATATTCCAAAGTTTGCTAATCCTTTTTCTGTTGGCCAACTTCCAATATGCCCATAGGTCCCAAAAGGGAATTGTTGGAAAAATCAGAGCTGCCCACTGAATTAGCCTTGTCTTAAAAATAATAATAATAATAATAATCTGACACCAGACCTGAAATTCCTAGACATTTGATTTCTGGAACAATACCTTTCATTAAGTGTGTCAAACCATGCATGGACTACCCAGTTTTCATCCGTTTGAATAGACTATGAAATATGGCGGTTTTGTGTCCGAGACTAGCCAGATGTTGCAAATGAGTTGTATGGCTTCAGCTTATAAGTTGCAAACATGATTTTATTTTTTTCAGTTCTTATTGCATAACAGAGGAAGGAATTATAGAAGGGAAATTATCAATACTTTCTGAATTCACTGCATTGTGTAGGGTACTAGGGAATATTTTGACCACATTAAATCATATTCATTTGTTGATAAGATGACCTTTAAGTTGCCGTGCTCTTTCAGGGCACCCTTATGAGCAGGTATAACATGAAATTGGAGATCCTAGTGTTTGAGCCCTGCCATCAAGTGTAGGGCCCACTCCAACATTTCCTCTCTCGTGTCCCTGTGTTGGCCATGAATAGAAGTTTGACATCACCACGAGAATAATTTCCATGAAAAAACAGTTCCGGGAAGGTCAATGATTCAGATTCCTGAACTTTGGGCCCCACAACGAGAAGACAACATGAGCAAGTAAATTCTGCTCATAGTAAAAACATCAATACATCACGAAGTTCAGAAAAGCAATGACAAATCACACACCTTGTTCGCTTGGAATAGCCATCTCCCTTGCTTCTGATTCCCAACCCATCCACCCTTGAATCTACATAAACTAAAATAGAATTTTCAGTCATATGGGTAATAGAGGAACCTCAAGAAAGAAACAAACGCATGGTCATCCTCCATTTGCATTATAAATTATGAAGACTATTAACCTTAATCATGGCCAAGGCGACAGTGGAAAAACTGTAAGAAACATGGACAATGGCAAGAACAATCAGTAACCGATGAAGCTGCTCAAGACTTTCATATGAAGCAAATGGTTCATGGCCCTGCACAACAAGTAAATGGTCACTAAAAGTAGCTCTGACACAGTACAATATATGGATGTAAATTGCTATCCCAAATTCCCAATATTTGAGAGCAACTGCAATATTACAAGGCTTCATATGCTTACAACAGCATTCTTTAGGTAAACTTTATTAAAAAAAAATCTATTAACAGTAATTAGTTGGAGAGTATGGTCAGAACCAAGGTGTAAAATAACTTGTCTTGTAGGAATGAATTTATGATGAAATTACCTCAGGGCAGAAACCATGCTGATGGCTCCCATCTTGCTCTCTGGATAGGGTATAATTCGAGCGATAGAAACCATCAGCCAACAAATGTTTGGCATCCATAATGTCACCCTCGTAGACGTCTTTTGCACAAGGATAAACCCGAGAGCTAAATATTGATGATCTAACACAGATCCTCGCTACCCAAACAGTCCAATGCCCCAGCATCAATGATAGGAGCCCAAAAAGCATTAGTTCTGGTTTTCAGAATACAAAAAGAAAATGTTATGGGAGCAGATTACGTGAAATACCAGATAAAAGGCAAATTTGTATATATAAATGCAAAAGGAACAACTGCATTGAGATCAGGCTTGTCTAGGTAGCAGATTTAATTCAAACTATCCATCATTCAGGTAATTTTTGGTAATCAGGAATACTTCAAGCCTCTGAACCATGTGGAAATTCATACCAACGTCAAGATTGATGAGTTCCCAAGAAATATGGTTACTGTTCTCATGAGCTATGCCTACGACAACCATTTGTATATAGGTGATTATCACAAGAAAAATAAAATAAAATAAAAAGATGTAGAAGATTCCAAACTCATTAGAGGAATCAGTTGCAAACATCATCCAAAGAACACAAACCACCCAAAAAATTCACCCACCTTTGATCTATCTATCAAACAAGCACATAAAAACGGTCGAAAAACCCATTTTATTTGTAACAAATGAAACATGCCATATGCAACAGATTGCCTCCAGACATCATGAAATCATTGAAATCTCAGTTGATTAATCAGCCAAGTTTAATTCAGAAGAGCCAAAAAAAATAAAAAAAAAGCGAATACATAGGGTTTGCCTTCTTTGATCTTCATCAGAGCAGCAAGAAGAGCTTTCCTTTTTGTCTTGACTTGCCACTGGTGAACCCAAAACAACAAAAACAGAACAAAAGACAAATTTTATACCAAACAAAAACCATCTTTTCCATGAACCAGCAAAACCAAAAGATACATAAAAATAAAGAGTGAAAGAAACAAAGAAGGAATCCATATAGTATGTCTTTCTACCATCCCAAAACGCTTGATAGAGCGCTGCACGAGGAAGCCAAATGCAACCAATGCAGTTATGACAGTTGCAACACACCATGTTGGCGACTCTGCCAACGACCTTCCCATCCTACTCGTCCTGCTCGTCCTGGTCGTCTCTCTCTCTCTCTCTGAATTAAAACAGTTTGCAGTGTTTCTCTGTCTGAGTTAAACAGCCTGCAGGCTGCAGTGTTTCTTCATGAAGAGTTCTTCAATGCTGCAGCACTGCATCATACATGCCATCTGGCGGAGCTGTTAAATGAGCGGGCCTCCAGTTAGTCAAAGCTCCCAACCATACACTACAATCATACACACACACGCACGCATTTCCAGCATCTCACGCGCACTACTCAAGTTTCGCTCGCGTATCTTCAACGTTTCAACTGAAAACCAGCTGACTTCGCTCTCCATGGTTTTTGATAATCCTCTTCTGCAATCTCCCCTTCCGATCTCCCCTTGCGATTTCAGCAAATCCTCTCCTGCCGTCGATTTCAGCAAATCCTCTTCTTCTTCCGATTTCAGCAAATCCTCTTCTGCGATCCCCCCTTGCGATCTCTCCTTCTCTCTGGCGACGACGACGGCGACTGGGGAAACTTTCTCTCCTGTTGACGCACAACTTCTCCTGCGATCTCTCCGTCCTCTCTCCTGTCGACGAAAGTCCTCTCTCCCCTGTCGACGAAAGTTCCTTACGGGAAGCTATTCAATTCCACATTTCCTACACGCAAGTATACATGCAAAAGTAATTTTCGTCTTCCAAGTTTACCCTAGCGAATCTCAACCGTTCATCTTAAATCGACGGCAGATGTGGCATTTGCACATTAAGCAAACGTGAAAATGTTTGCACCGAAACCGGACTCGTGCAAGATCGACGGAGAGATTTGGATTGTTATCAATGTAAAGTTCCCGCAGTCCAGGAAGGTAAGGCATTGCACCTTGGAGATGAGAGTTGAAGAGCGCGAGAACAGCAAGAGAAGTGAGGTTTGCTAGCTGAAATGGCAATGAAGAGGTGAGGAAATTGAAACCCATAGAAAGAACCGAAAGACCAGTGAGGTTTAGAAAATGGTTGACAGGAATTGAGCCAGAAATTTCACAATGTGAGAGACTAAGTTCCCTCAGATTGTGAAGAGATGAGATGGGTTCTGCCCAATCTTTCATCGCAGATACACTGGACAGATCGACTCCATGTAAAATCAGCACTCTCAAGCCAGCCAATCCTCTCAGCCAATCCAAATTCGAACAATAGACATAGCTGCTTTCCATGTAAGAAATCCTCGATTTGAAGTAAGGCTGCAGCGAAGACATGTTGATGGACATGGTTGAGAAATCGTCAATGGGGAAGGAGCAAGAAAGATCAAGCTCCTGCAGCAATGAGAGATTGGAAAATTGGTTTATGATGGGGCCAGAAAACATGGAATTGGAGAGGTTGAGATGGGTGAGTCTTTGAAGGTTATTGAATCGAGAAGAAATCTCTGCAAAGCTGAAATTGTTGTAGCTGAGATCAAGGGACTGTAAATGTTGGAGGTTGAAGAGAGATGGCGAAACGGTACCCGTGATTGCTATGGATTTGTTATTGGTGAGGATGTAATCCGAATCCAAGGAGCGGAGGTAAATGTCAGGGTCTGGATTGTGGAGGTCGATGGCAATGACGTGGGAAGAGTTGGAGCAGGTAATTCCATCCCAAGCACAGTAATCTAGGCCTTGCCATGAAGACAAGCGAAGTGAAGGACCGTGGAGGAGAGATTTGAAGGTGAGGAGGGCTTGTCTTTCATTTTCATGACAGCAGAGGAAGCAGTGGAATTGAAAGAACAAGAGAGGAATGAAAAGGATAAGCTTCATGCCTTCTTCCCAAGCCTACTTCGTCTAAAACTGTGTAGAGTTTTATATACTGATATTGATAATGAGGAAGAGAGAGAAGAAACAGGGGAGCCGGAATTTTTATTTTCCCGATACAGATTGATACTAAGAACGACCCTCTCCTGGAGGAGTATTTTGAAGGCGAGGGATGTTATTCAAAGGGGATGCAAATGGCGTATAGGTAACGGACAACGGGTTTGCTTCTTTGATGACGTTTGGTTGGAATCCAAGATTGCTAAGGCGGGGCCTCTCCCTTTTTCTATGTCGGAGGAGGTGCGGGTTAGCTACTTCATTGATCAAGAAGCTCACTCCTGGAGGAAGGACCGTCTTCTGGCCGCGGCGGGAGAGGCTACTTGGCAGCTGGTTCAAACGGTACCCCTTCCTCGTTCGGGTGAGAATGATTGTTTGTTCTGGAAGCATGAACCGAATGGATCCTACTCGGTTAAGTCGGCTTATCGATTTTTGTGCTCGGAGGATTCGACGGTGGATCCCTCAGGCTTCTTTAAGGCTATTTGGCGGCTGAGACTTCCAAGCAAGGTAGTTATTTTCGGATGGCGTATCTACTCAAATGCTCTCCCTACCATGCGGAATCTCTGGCAGAGAGGTATTGGGGATGCCATGCGGTGCGTATTGTGCAGATCTGACTATGAAGATGCTGACCATATTTTTCTGAGATGTGGCTCTACCTTGGGATTGTGGAAGGCTGCTCGAGTGGCATTCCAGAACATGACGGTCCGCGAGCTTATGGATTTCCTGATGCAGAGGCACCGAACCGATGATCTTGTTCTTTTCATGGTCTGTAGCTGGAGGATATGGTATCTGCGGAACAAGCTCAGAATGGAGAATGCTCCACCTAACTTTTCGAATGTCTTGCCATGGTGTTTGGAGTTCTTGAATCAGCACAAATCGACGACAAGGCTCTCAAACTCGGGATTGCTGGAGAGGCCCCTGGTGACTCGCTGGTCTAGACCACCACCGGGGTTTGTCAAAATCAATGTGGATGCACGATGCCATGTGAATCTGGGCAATTTTGGTTGTGCAGCTGTCATCAGAAACTCTTGTGGTGAATTTGTTGCTGCCAGTGGGTGGAAACGGAGGGGCAAGAGGGAGGCAATCTTTATGGAAGCTACTGCTATCCTCCTTGGTCTGAGATGGGCGATACAGTTGAGTTTTAACCATTTACAAGTGGAAACCGATTCTCTCATTTTATATGACTATATCTCAAACTCGGTTCCTATCTTCTCTGATGTGGGCTTTATTGTGAAAGAGATTACTTCCATTCTCTCTAACAATGCTTTTTTTTCGATTCACTATGTTCTTCGGCAGGGTAACACTGTAGCGCACTCCTTAGCCGAACTGATTTTTTGTTCTGGTGAAGACCAACAGTGTTGGCTGGGAAATCCTCCTAGTGCTATTGTAAGGAACATTTGTACAGATAATATTTTGGCAATGAATTGCGAGGATCCGTCTATCTCTATCCCCTCTAATGCCGTGAGGTATTAGGGATAGCGGGATCTCCTCTTTTATAAAAAAAAAAAGAACGACCCTCTCTAGGATTTCAATAATAATAATAATAATAATAAAAGACTTAGAGGCTAAGGAAGAAGTGGCCAAAGCTATATGTATTTCATATTCGATGTTGACGTTAATATATTTCCATAAAAAAAAGGCGGACATCAATATGCAGAGACCCAGTTATATACCAATTAGTTATATACATATACTTAAATTATAATATTCATTTTTAATTTTAATTTTAGTTATTTTTGAATTTTTTTCATAAGTATATTTTTGTAAGTGTATTTAATCTTTTGTTGTGTTTTTTTCCACACAAAATTTTCAAACTAAAACTTTTTAATCTTTAGGGTTTCTTTGGTGTAAAAAATGTTAATATAAAACTTTTCAATCTATAATATTTTAATGTCCATTACTATCATATTTTAAAATTATTTTTTTACATCTTCTGTACAACTATCTTATTATTTAATCATTTCTATACAACTGCTCATACAACTAACATATCTATTTTAACCTTATTCTCTTTACATTTCATCATTACATTTATCATATCACATCATTTTCTCTTAATTTAACAACTTTTAAATTAAAAACGTTTTATCCAAAAGTTTTATTACTTTCTAAACGCACTCTAAAACATTTTGACTCTACATAGTTATTGTATTTTATAACTTCTTCATATACAATTATTTTATTTTTTAATTATTTTCACATAACTACTCATACATCTAACCTATCTATTTTAACTTTATTCTTTTTATTTTTCCCTATCACATCGCATTATTTTCTTATCTTTCAAAAGCTTTTTACAATAAAAACTTTCGTTAAAAGTTTTTTTTACTTTCCAAAACGACCTATATACTTATATTAAGTTTTGTCATTTTATAGTATTTTTTATATTTTTCATTTTTGAAAATCAAGTTTTTTATGGAATGTAAAATGACTTATATGCCATTGAAACTAATCAGTTTTGAAAATAAAAAATAAATATGAAAAAGACATGTTTATGAAGAAAATCAAAAATAAATAAAACTAAGGGTGTGTTTGAAAAGTGATAAAATTTTTAGATAAAAAAATTTATGCAAAATTTTTTAATAAGGAGAAAATAATTTACATGATAAGAGGTAATGATAATGAGTAAAGAGAATAAAGTTAACATAAATAGATTAGTTGCACATTTAATTGTATAGAGTATAGACATTGTTAAAAAGTAGAATAGTTGTATATGAATATGTGAATAAATAATTAAAAAGGGATGACTATGAAGAGTGAAAAGTTTTAGATTAAAAATTTTTATTTGAAAAGTTTTTTGTGGTGTCCAAACATGCCATAAATTAAAAATGATTATTATACGTTAAGTATATATACAACTAATTCTGCATAATCAGTCCTCTAATATAAATTATCAATATTATGAGTCATGATAATATACAATATATTGCACCATGCATAATGCGCAATATGCAATTGATTTTTTCATAAACATGTTTTATTAAGTATATTTAATTCATATACTAAGTTTTTCCATTTTATAATACTTTTATATTAGTTTTTATTTTTAAAAATGAGGGGCATATAAGTCATTTTTCACCATTAAAAATGTGATTTTTTTAAAAAAAATTAATACGTAAAAGTATTATAGAATGGAAAAACTTAGTATATTAAGAAAACATGCTTACTGAAGAAAAAATTAAAAAATCAAATATTATATGTTATACAATATATTATATATTACTATGACTCTATGATTATATGCCGAAGCGCAAGTTCGTTAACTTACATTGCAATGATGTAAGTTCCACGTGCACTTTACTTTTAAAAATTTTCTTATAGATCTATGGGCCCTACTAAAATGGATCTAGTAAATAATTTCAAATTTTTTTATCTTATTTAAATATATTTTTTCAATTTTTAAAATTCAAAAATTCAAAATATCCATTTGAATGAGCCCAATATTTTTTTTAAAGAAAATGTATATCGATCGATCTAGGTAGTGCCCATAAATGTGTAAGGAAATTTTCAAAAACAAAGCATATGCCTAGCTGACTTTATTGCGCTGTAAGTTAACCAACTTACACACTATTGTATATAATCATATATTATATAGGGTAATTTCTAAATATACTCACATAGTTGGGCCATAATTGTAAATATACTTATATAGTTTTAAGACTCCATATAGTTCAATCATTGTTGCAAATATACTTGATGCGTACCAAGTGCTTGTCGTTAAGAGCACTGTGATCACCAGTTTAATTTAAATTAACCGAAACACATTAAAGCTACCATTATACGAGTGATAGTGTAGAATAATGGTGAGTCGGGTCGAATCCACAGAGAGGCTATATATTTTGAATTATTTTAAGCAAAAAATAAAAGAGAAAAGTGAAAGAGGGTGCAGAGAAGAAAAAGAAAGAAATTAGGGAGAAAGGAGAAGAAATTAGAGAGAGAAGAAAGAAGAGAGAGAAAGCATATAAATAAGAGAGAGAAAGAGACAGAGAAAGGAAAGAAGAAATTGCAAATAATTAAATCTAAACTAGGACAGTAATTAAAAGACTACAGAAATTAATCTACGAAAGCAGGAATGAAAATTGCATTAAATGTAATCTAAGAATTACAATGCATAAAGCGATAAATCTATGCTAAATATTACAAATCTAAAATTAACAACTACAAAGCATTAAAGAAAAACTATAATTAACAGAAATTTACTTACCCCAATTCTTGCTTGAAAACCACTCTTTTTGATGAGCAATACAAGCTCTTAAATTTTTCCCACTTGGCAAGGGTCCCACCTCAATGGGTCCCACTTCAAGTGATGGGAGAGAGAGTTGTGTTGGGATGAGTGGAGGGGCCCTCCTTTTATAGAGTGTGTGAGGGGCCCTCCCTCCTTTGGAAAAATCGATGTGGGATTCAATGCTTGGACTAAGCTGCAGCTACCCTTTGCCGTAACTTTTCCTCCTTTGCTTCGAAGACCAGCTGAGCCTTCACCGTGATCATCACCTGAGTTTCCGCAGCTTTCTGCGCAAAAAGGTGCGCACCCTCACGCAGCTCGGCCATCGGTATGGAATCGCAGCGGAGATACGGGAAATAAGAGCCCGTATCAGTGACATCGTAGAGTGAAGAAGAGATGACCAGCTCTCTGTGATGGAGCTGAAACAAAACAGCGGTGCGCCTGATCCTTGGCTACTTGTGCTCTTCTTCGCAGGATCCGATCTGGTGGGGATCGACGAGCCCAGGGATGCGCTGATACGGATGATGCAATTGGGTTTTTTCTGCAATAGGAGAGACGGTGATGAATGAGGCAGGTCGTTTCCTGTTTTGCTGGACGCGAGCTTGCTGGTCGCCGGAGATGATTAGGGAAACGTCATTGTTTATTTTCGTGCAGATTTTCGGTGCTCGGATTTTCTGTTTCGGTTGATCAAATTTGGGCGGCGAAAATGATCAGAGGTCCTGCTCGGTTTGATTTAGTGGTTGCCAAACTTCAGATGCAAGATTTCAATTTGGTGGCCAGAGCTGCTTCGGTTAGATGAGTTGCAGCACCGAATCATCCATGGCTGCTTTGATTTACCGGAGAAGGAAAGGCGAGAAAGGGGCGGCTGGAAAGGGCTGCTGCCGTAAAAATGGTTGCTGATTTTTATGGCTGCCGGTAGAGATACCGCTTTTTTGTGTGGATTGCGGGCGGTGATTGCGAATGGGTTTGCGGGGGTAGCAGCTGCGGGAAAATCAATTTGGGGAAGATGGAGATGGGTTTAATGGAAGCTGCCCTTGTGGAATTAGGAAGTACGGCTGGTGGGCATGCGTTGACTGCTGTTACTGGATCGATGAAAGAAACGTCAATGGCTGCTTGAAATCGACCAAGTGCAGGGGCTGGATTCTTCTTTGACTTCATGGAGACCACCAGGGCTGCTGTTCGTGCTGGAGGATCTGGGGAAGATGGAGGAGAAGACGGGCTGGAGTTTTGATGGAGTTTGGTTGGAGAAGATGATGCTGATTTTTGGTTTGGGCTTATGCAATTAGTTGCTACCGGAAAAATGGGTGCTGGTTTTGGAGTTGCCGAAATTGCCTGGACGGCCGTGCTTTCATGGCTACGGTCGGTTTGGGGAAGATGGAGCACCAAAATATGGTGCTCCGGCGGAGTTCCGACCGTCTGTACTTATGCAGAAAATAAAAACGTGATTTTCCATATTTGATTTCTGTTAAAATAATTTTACTAAACCCATATAGACTTTTAATTTTCTTTTGAGCGCTTTTTGAATTTATTTTATTTTATCTTAAGATTTTACAATGGTTTACTTTGCACCCATATTTCAAAGTTAGCCTATTTAATCCCTTTTAACATATGTCCAATTATTTTTATAATTTTATATTTTCCAACATATTGCAAAATGACCCGTTTTATAGCAAAATTAAAGATTCTATGATTTTCATGGAATTTCACTTAAAACATGCATTTAATTAATGTTTTAATACTTAACGGTGTGAATTTAATATAAAATTAAATGAAAATTTTTAGACTTATCACACCCCCCAACTTAAACATTACTAGTCCCTTAGCAATGGAAATAGTTTAATATATTATTCCTCTTTTTTTTTCATAGTGTACTACTAATTTTGATAAAAATCTAGGTGCATTGCTAATAATGATAGTAAGCTTTAGAAGAAAATTTTCTTTAGTAAATATGAGTAAAAATATCTCATGATGCATAAAAGAGTATATAGCACGTGTATTTGTGTTTTAATGAACAAATGGGCATTTGATAAATAAGTCATTTTCAACTCATCCAATCTAAGCAACATTTGTATCAAAATTATGATAGTGACAGTTAATATATATATCATTTTTTTTTCATTTTTTTTCTTTTCTCCCCTCACCATATTTCAGGATATCTAGGGAATATTTTTTTTCTTTTTACTTATTATTATTTTTTTAAAATTTTATTTTCAACATTTTTTTCTTCTTCCCCTCACCATATTTCAGGATATCTGGGGTTTTACATTTTTTTTTCTATTTTTTTTTTATTCTCCCCTCACCATATTTCAGGGTATCTAGGGATTTTTTTTTTATAACTAACAGCTATCAATTATAATGATATTAAAGATTACTTGCTTGGATGAGAGAGAAAAAATTATATTATCAGGATGCCCACAAAGTTCATTGGCGTGTAGGTACAATCAGTGCTAATAAAAATTTCAAAAACATCATGAAAATATTTTTACAAATATAACTAATTACAGTTTTCTTCTTTACTTACTACCAAGCATAGCAAGTGCACTTTAATTTATCTTCCTATATATATTTTAATTATTATCATTATTTTAATATTTTTGTATATATATATTTATTAAGTTAAACTAACCAGACCCCCCAACTTAAACATTGCTATTTTTTATAAATATAATTTTATGAAAATAAGATAGCAGAGAAGGAGACAACCTGGGGTGTCATTCTGTAATTGAATAATGCGAGAGTATTTTCTTGCAACAAAATGTTCTTTTCCTGCAAAAAGAAACAAACATATATGGGAAATATTGGGTTGCCTCCCAATCAGCGCTAAGTTTAATGTCTTCAGCCAGACATTGTGAAGTTTAGTTCAATAAGGGTCAATTAGTCCAACCTTTTCAATAATCTTATCATTAGAAATGTCCTCAATATATGGCTTAAGTCGTTGACCATTTACTGTAAAAATAGTTCCACTCTTCGGATCACGAATTTTCACAGCACCGTAATGGAATACTTTATCCACAATGAAAGGTCCATCCCAACGAGATCTTAATTTTCCAGGAAATAAGCGTAACTTTGAATTAAATAGCCATACTTTTTGATTGGGCTCGAAGGTTTTTCTAGATATATGTTTGTCATGAAATGTTTTCATTCTGTTTTTATAAATTTGAGAATTTTCATACGCTTCTTTGCGTAATTCTTCCAACTCATTTAATTGCAGCTTTCGATGTGATCCTGCAGTATTTAAATCCAAATTGTATTGCTTGATAGCCCAATAGGCTTTATGTTCTAATTCCACTGGGAGATGACAAGCTTTTCCATATACTAACCTGAAAGGAGACATTCCAATAGGAGTTTTAAATGCTGTTCTATAAGCCCATAGTGCATCATCTAATTTATCTGACCAATCTTTACGATTGGGCCTAACAGTCTTTTGCAATATATTCTTAATTTCCCTATTAGAAACCTCTACTTGACCACTGGTTTGAGGATGGTAAGCTGTGGTAATTTTATGGGTGATTCCATATTTCTTTAGTAAGGCTCTAAACTGGTAGTTGGTAAAATGTGTTCCTCCGTCGCTAATGATAGCTCTAGGAAAACCAAATCGAGAAAAAATATTTTTCTGAATGAATTTTAAAACTACCTTATGATCATTAGTTCTAGTTGCGGCAGCCTCAATCCATTTAGATACATAGTCTACTGCCACTAAGATGTATTCATATCCATAAGATGGTGGAAATGGTCCCATAAAATCTATTCCCCATACATCAAATATTTCAACGACAAGGATAGGGTTCAAAGGCATCATATTTCTTTTTGTAATATTTCCTATCGCTTGACATTTAATGCAGGATTGGGTAAAATTGTAAGCATCCTTGAAAAGAGTTGGCCAATAAAAACCGCATTGCAAAACCTTAGCTGCTGTTTTCTTCCCTGAAAAGTGTCCTCCACACTCAAGATTGTGGCAAAAATTCAAAACACTTTGTTGTTCAGTTTCCGGAACACATCTGCGAATAATATTATCAGAACAAATTTTAAAAAGTTCTGGATCTTCCCAAATATAATATTTATCTTGAGCAAAGAATCTATCTCTTTCTTGCTTTGTCCAATCTTTTGGAATCTGCCCTACTGCTTTATAATTGACAATGTGTGCAAACCATGGAGGCGCTGTTTGAGTAACGGCTAAAAGATACTCATCTGGAAAAGAGTCATTTATCGATGTGCTCTCTGGTGTGATAATTCGAGAAAGATGGTCAGCAACTACATTTTCAGAACCCTTTTTATCTCGAATTTCAAGATCAAATTCTTGTAATAAGAGAATCCATCTAATAAGTCTTGGTTTTGCCTCTTTTTTAGACAGTAGATATTTCAAAGCTGAATGATCTGAGTAGATGATAACTTTGGCTCCTAGTAAATAAGAACGAAATTTTTCAAGGGCAAACACTACTGCAAGTAGTTCTTTTTCAGTGGTGGTATAATTGATTTGGGCATCAGTAAGTGTATGACTTGCATAATAAATTACAACAGGCTTCTTATTTATCCTTTGCCCTAAAATAGCCCCAACAGCGAAATCAGAGGCATCACACATAATTTCAAATGGGAGGGCCCAATCAGGGGATTGAAGAATTGGAGCTTTAGTTAATGCTTCTTTTAATAACTCAAATGCCTTCAAGCATGATTCATCTAGGTTGAACGGAGAATCTTTACATAGTAAACTTGTTAATGGTCTAGAGATTTTAGAAAAGTCTTGAATAAACCGACGATAGAAACCCGCATGACCAAGGAATGACCTAACTTGTCTCACTGAAGTTGGCGGAGGTAGATTAGTAATTAAATCAATTTTTTTGCTTTATCTACTTCTATCCCTCGTTCTGAGACTATATGACCTAAAACTATTCCTTCATTTACCATAAAATGGCTCTTTTCCCAACTTAGTACTAGATTCTTTTCTATACATCTTTTTAGCACTTTTTCTAAATTTTCCAAACAAATGTCAAATGACTCACCAAAAAGTGAAAAATCATCCATAAAAATTTCAAGAAATTCCCCTACCATATCTGAGAAGATTGCCATCATACACCTTTGAAAGGTTGCCGGTGCGTTACATAGCCCGAAAGGCATTCTCCTAAATGCAAATGTGCCGTATGGGCAAGTAAAGGTGGTCTTTTCTTGATCTTCTGGGTAAATAGCAACCTGATTGTATCCCGAATATCCATCTAGGAAGCAAAAATATTTTTGACCTGCTAATTTTTCTAGGATTTGATCAATGAATGGGAGTGGAAAATGATCTTTCTTAGTCATAGCATTTAATTTTCTATAATCAATGCAAACTCTCCATCCTGTGGTCAATCTAGTAGGTACTGTTTCACCTTTTTCATTGGTTACTACGGTGAGACCAGATTTCTTTGGTACGACTTGGGTGGGGCTTACCCATTTACTATCAGAGATTGGATAAATGATTCCTGCATCAAGCCATTTGACAACTTCCTTTTTCACTACCTCTTTCATAATAGGGTTTAGTCTTCTTTGCATTTCTCTACTTGGTTTAGCGTTTTCCTCTAAGTATATGTGATGCATGCAAATAGATGGGCTTATTCCTTTTAAATCAGACATTGACCAACCTATAGCGCTTTTATGCATTCTAAGAATATTAACAAGTTGTTTTTCTTGAGTTGTAGTTAGATTTGAGGCTATTGTTGGGTCCCGAATAGATGGCAAAACCCAAGAGGGGAGGGGTGAATTGGGTTCTTAAAAATTTCTTTGGTAACTTAAAAACTTAACCCCTTGTAGAATTAATCCCCTTGAATGAAGAAACTGAATGGAAAGCAAAGTAATAAAGAGAGCAGAAATAAAAGCAAGTAGACAAGGATTTTATAGTGGTTCGGGCAACCTCCCTACTCCACTCTTCCAAGCTCACACTCCTTGTGACTTGGGTTCCACTATTGTATTCCGCGAATACAACTAGAGCCTCTTGCTCTCTTCTAGATTCTAGCTCTAGGGGGCATATACAACCAGAGCTTCTTGCTCTCTTCTAGATTCCAGCTCTAGGGGGCATCAACAACTAGAGCCTCTTGCTCTCTTCTAGATTCCAGCTCTAGGGGGCATCAACAACTAGAGCCTCTTGCTCTCTTCTAGATTCCAGCTCTAGGGGGCATCGACAACTAGAGCCTCTTGCTCTCTTCTAGATTCCAGCTCTAGGGGGCATCAACAACTAGCACAAGTAGGTGATGAGTCACACTCCAATCACACACTACTTTGCTACCACTTGATCTTAGCTACGCAAGCTAAATCAAGTTCAACACAAACAAGTAAACAATAAAAGTAAACTACACTTTACAGGTGTGTAGAAACGATTTAGCGCAGGGAAGAACTTGTAGATGATGGCTTTGAAGTTTCTGAATGTAGCTCTTGCAACTTGAAGCACAATTCTTCCTCCTTGAGTGATTTGATCTCTTTGAAGCTCTTATGGATATGAGTTATGCTCACTTAATGGTCCTCTCGTACCTCCTTCGTTCACAATGGGTTGTATTTATAAGTTTGGAGGGAATCCGAACGTTAGAAGGTTGGTGGCGTGCATTTAATGCGCCAACGTTCGAAAATAAATCCGACCGTTGCGACCCAAGTCGCAGGTGGAGTCGACTTCGGGTGCGACTTCACCCAAGTCGCTGACGGAGTCGACTTCGGGTGCGACTTCGCAGACTCCGGTCTTCAGTTTTCAACGCTGGAAGTTTTTCCTCGATTGAAGTCGATCATGAAGTCGATTTGGCTTTGCGACTTCACCCAAGTCGCAGTCTGGAGTCGACTTGGCTTCGCGACTTCACTTCCTGTAGCGACTTCAAGTTCCAGGTCGGGTCGACTTGGCTTCAGACTTGACCCAAGTCGCAGGTGGAGTCGACTTGGGGTGCGACTTCACCTCGGCAGTTGATTTTCTGAATTTGGAACTTGGAATTCTTCATTTTCATTTTGGATTAATGTCTTCTCTTCTGCTTGCTTGGCTTTAATCTTAGTTTAGCTTGAATCTTTGAAGAGCCTGCTTGCTTTGGAGTTTGTTCTTGAAGACTTGACTGTTTGAAGCATGCTTGATGTCTTTGCCTTTGATTTGTTCTAGATCTTGAATCCTTGAACTTTGATAGGCTTGTTTTGATCTTGATCATGCTTGAAGCTCTTAAGCCTAGAGTGAAGAAGTCCTTTGAATGATTTGGAACCTTTGGAAGCTTTGACTTTGATTCATCTTGAACTTTGCAACTTATTTGGATTTTCTCTAAACTTGATTTGATCTTGGTTTGCATTTAAACTTGAAACCAAGTTTTGAACTTGCATCTTTGATCATGGAAAGAAGCTAGCTTTCCCATCCTTGAGCCTTGAATTCTTCAAGTCGCACTTCGGGGTCGACTTCGTTCGCAACTTCACCCAAGTTGCACATGGAGTCGACTTGGGCTGCGACTTGGCAGCTCCGTGTCCCAATTTTCAACTCTGGAAGAAATTGCACGACTGAAGTCGATAGCGAGGTCGACTTCGTCTGCGACTTGGCTATCCAAGTCGCATGTGGAGTCGACTTGACCCGCGACTTCACTTGGTCTTCTTCCCATTTCAGCTCTGGACGTTCTGCATGTTTGAAGTCGATCTTGGAGTCGACTTGGGGATCGACTTGGCCTTCCTAACTTGATTTTCTTCAAATGTATATTCCTTAAACATTTCACAAACTTGTTAGTAGCCAAGACATACTCAAATTGATTTGTTAATCATCAAAATATAGATTTAGCTAGTTTTCCTCATGTTTCCAACAATCTCCCCCTTTTTGATGATTGACAAAACCGTTTTGAGTGGATACCTTTCATTAAAAATAATATGCTCATATTGCATTTTAAAATCATGCTTATGCTCATGCAAACAGAACATTCACATATAAATATCATGTAAGCATATCCTACTCTCCTCCCCATTCTTACTCTTCTCTTCTTACATCTCTCTCTCCTTTAATCATCTCTCTCCCTTTTAATCATCTCTCTCCCCTTTTTAAATCATTAAGACTTATACTCAATTTTTCAACTCAAATACTCTTCTTCTCCTTAAATCTCTCTCCCCCTTTTTGTCAATATATCAAAAAAGATTAGAGGGTAATCAAAGAGATGGGTGGGTTAGCTCCCCCTAAATGGGTGCTCCCCCTGAGTTTATGCTTATCCTAATTTTAGATACTACTTGTTGGACATGATACCAAATGTTATTACTTGTTAGATTTTATACCACTTGATTTACCAGCTGATACCACTTGTTATACCACTTGTTGTAGCATTTGTTGTTTTGTTACTTAGGTGAGCTCAATTATTCCCATGTTATTTCTAATTTTATAGAATGCTTCTCTTGCTAGGGGTTTAGTAAAAATATCTGCAACTTGATCCTCAGTTCTATCAAATTCCAAACATATGTCATGATTTTCTACATGTTCTCTAATGAAATGGTGTCTAAGATCTATATGTTTGGTCCTAGAATGCAATACAGGATTCTTGGTTAGACAAATGGCACTGGTATTATCACATTTGATAGATATATCTTTAAAATCCATACCATAGTCCCTAAGTTGCTGTTTCATCCAAAGTAATTGGGCACAACAGCTCCCGGCGGCAATATATTCGGCTTCCGCCGTAGATAGAGCAACACTAGTTTGTTTTCTTGAAAACCGTGAAACCAACATGCTTCCAAGAAACTGACATGCTCCACTAGTGCTTTTTCTATCTACTTTGTAACCAGCAAAATCCGCATCCGAGTAGCCGATTAGATCAAAATTAGAGCCCTTTGGATACCATAGTCCTAAGTTGGTAGTGTCTACTAGATATCTGAAAATTCTCTTTACAGCTACCAAGTGTGATTCTTTTGGGCATGATTGAAATCTAGAGCACATACACACACTAAACAAAATATCTGGCCTAGAAGCAGTTAGATACAATAAGGAACCTATCATGCTTCTATATAGTTTTAAACCAACTACTTTGCCCTTCTCATCTTTGTCAAGCTTGATTTGCAGTCCAAGGAAAAAGTTTAACTCTCCCATCATGCTCATCTCAAATTCTTTCTGCATAAGCTCAGAAAATTCTTGACAAAGAGATTCATTAGTAGCACCGAAAATGATATCATCAACATAAATTTGAATGATCAAAATATCCTTTTCTTTATACTTGTTAAACAAGATGGTGTCTACCTTTCCCTTTTGAAAATTATGATCAATCAAAAACTTGCTTAGTCTATCATACCAAGCTCTTGGGGCTTGTTTCAATCCATATAATGCTTTGGTCAACTTGTACTCAAATTTTGATTGATCTTTCTCCTCAAATCCAGGTGGTTGCTCAACATACACCTCTTCATTTATATAACCATTCAGAAATGCACTTTTGACATCCATTTGAAACAATTTAAAGTTCATGTGAGATGCAAAAGCTAATAAGATGCGAATGGCTTCTAATCTAGCAACCGGTGCATAGGATTCCTAAAAATCTATTCCTTCTTCTTGTGAGTATCCTTTTGCCACAAGTCTAGCTTTGTTCCTTACTACAAGTCCACTTTCATCTAATTTGTTCCTAAAGACCCACTTGGTGCCAATCATTTGGTCTAGGAACAAGGTGCCAAACTTTATTTCTTTCAAATTGATTTAGCTCTTCTTGCATTGCTATAATCCAGTTTTCATCATCAAGAGCTTGTTCAATATTAGAAGGTTCAATCTTGGATACAAAAGCATATTGTCCACACACATTTTGCTTTGACCTTCTAGTTTTTACACCTTCATACACATTTCCTATAACTTGCTCAATTGGATGTGCATGATTGAATTTTAAATCAGTTGGAGGTTTATAGGAATTGTTACCTTCACTTACCCTTTCCTCCATGGATTCTTCTTGCTTTTCCATATGCAATTTTTCAAGATTGCTTGTTATGTCATCTGCATCACTTAGATCATCTTTTCTTTTAAAGCATGTATTAGTTTCATCAAAAATAACATGTATGGATTCTTCTACAACTTGGTTTCGTTTATTGAAAACTCTATATGTTTTGCTATTTGATGAATAACCAAGGAATATTGCTTCATCACTTTTAGCATCAAGTTTTTCCAAGTTGGTTTTTCCATTGTTCAGAACATAACATGTGCATCCAAAAGCATGAAAATAAGATATGTTTGGTTTCCTTCCTTTCCATAGCTCATATGGGGTCTTTTTCAAGATTGCTCTAATGGTAACTCGATTTAAAACATGACAAGCTGTGCTTACAGCTTCACCCCAAAATTTCTTAGATAATTTGCTCTCATTTAGCAATGTTCTAGCCATCTCTTGTATAGTTCTGTTTTTCCTTTCAACTACTCCATTTTGTTGTGGAGTCCTTGGTGCAGAAAATGTGTGATGAATTCCTTTTTCATTACATAATTCTGTGAATCATTTGTTCTCAAATTCACCACCATGGTCACTCCTTATACACAAAATGGTATTCTGTTTTTCATTTTCCACCAAGTTTACAAAAGTTGAAAACATAGAGAAAGCTTCATCTTTGCTAGCTAAGAGAATTACCCATGTAAATCTTGAAAAGTCATCAACAATCACAAATACATATTTCTTTCCACCAATGGTTAAGATGCCGGATGGCCCATATAGATCCATGTGTAGCAATTCAAGTGGCCTAGTGGTGGAAATCTCCTTTTTGGTAGAAAAAGACATCTTTGGTTGACATGCCTTACATAATTTATTTTTGTCATATTTCAACTTAGGCAAGCCTTCTACCAAACTCTTTTTCCATAGGGTCTTTATGTTTGACATATTCACATGTCCAAGTCTTTTATGCCAAACCCATGGATCATTTTCAATGGCCATTAGACATTGACCATCTAGTTCATCAAGTGAAACCAAATATACATTTCCATGTCTTCTTCCACTAAACATGATATGCTCACCATCAAATACATTGCATACAGATGATTCAAACACAACCTTATATCCTTTATCACATAATTGGCTAATGCTCATTAAGTTAGGCTTGAGTCCTTCAACAAACAAAACATCCTCTATGCATGCATTTGAGCTACTGTAAATATTTCCTTTACCTTTGATTTTACCTTTCTCATTATTACCAAAGGCAACCATTCCATTGTTGCAAGGCTTAAGTTTATGAAACAAATTTCTTTCTCCAGTCATGTGCCTTGAACAACCGCTATCCATGAACCATACATTGTTTGCCTTTGCCTTTAAACAAATCTGAAAAATATACCAGTAATTCTCATCTTTTTGGTACCCATTTTATGGGTCCATTTGGGTTAGTAAAATGATTGAATCTTTGTTGCTCTAACTCAGAAAGCCCAAATCTTGTGTTCCTTGGAACCCAAACTAATCTTGCACCATGGTCATATAATTTCTTGAAGTTACATTTATAGGCTTTATGACCCATCTTGTTGCAAAAGTTACAGGCCATTTGTAATCTAGGAGTAGGCCTCCAAGTATATTTTGGTTCAAGTGTTGGCCTTTTAGTCCACACAACATTTTTCCTTTGTGGCTTGAATGTAGGTGCAGTATTTGTTTGATATTTTCCATGTATTGGCACATTTGATTTACCACTTTCTTTTTGCTCAAATGTATTGTATCCAAGACCTCTTCTATCTGTTTGTGAGGTCATATTCAAGAACATCTTCACATTTTCACCGGGATTAGAGAATTTTGCTAATGATTCATTTAAGGATTCGTTCTCCTTTTTCAATTTCTCAATTTCTTTCAACAACAGTTCATTTTCTTCTTTCAATTTTGTTGACATTTCAATTAGTTTTCCATTTTCAATGATAACAAAGTTACATTGTTTTCTTTTTAATGTCAACTTGTTTCCTAGCTTTTTGATTTCCCCATACAATGAATCATATGCAATTTGTAGTTCATCTAATTCGGCACATTTGAGGCAATCATGAAAAGAAGAATAACTTGATTGAGAATAAGGTTTGGAAGTTACCTCTTCACTTTCTGTGTATTTTGTTGAGGTAGATTGATCTTCCAAAACTTCCGTCGTGTTCAAGCATAGCAGTTCTTCTTCTTGTTCGATTTGTGCTACGCAGCATATTCTTGCACAGTTGGCCGCATCGTTGTCATCGGTTGAAGAGCTGCATGTTGATGACGTCTCCTCATTGACGTACATGCCTCTTCCCTTTTGATATCTTCTGCCTTCATGATTTTCCTTTGGCCTTTCTTTCGGTGTAGGACATTGGGTTTGCATATGTCCTACACCCCCGCATCTATAGCATTTGATTGGTTCTTCCTTTTTCTCTCTGGAATTTCTGTCTTTGAAATTTCTGAAATTTCTGCCTTTTCTCACAAATTTTCTGAATTGTTTTGTGAGTAGGGCCATCTCGTCATCGTTTTGAGAGGATGAGGTATCATCCGTGTCTTGTGTAGCTTTTAAGGCAATTGCTCTTTTTCCTTTGTGTTGATCCTCATTCCTTTTCTTAATTAGCTCATGTGACATGAGTGAGCTAATAAGATTTTCAAGCTTCAATGTGTTGAGGTCTTTGGCTTCTTCAATTGCCGTTATCTTTGGAGTCCATGAATCCGGTAGAGCTCTCAATATCTTCATAACCTGCTCGGATTCAGAAATAGCTTTTCCAAGACCCTTTAGAGCATTAGTAATTTTAGAAAATCTCGCAAACATTTCAGAAATATTTTCAGTATCTAGCATTCTGAAATTTTCAAACTCTCCAATCAAAATGTTTCTCCTAGTCCCTTGGACTTGGGAGGTTCCTTCATAAATAGATGTTAGAGTATCCCATATTTCTTTAGCAGTTATACAAGAAGATACTCTATCATACTCGGAAGCTGTAAGAGCACAAAATAGTGAGTTCATTGCCTTAGCATTGCTCTTTACAGTTCTTACTTCCTCTTCGGTCCATTTGGAAGCTCTTTCATCTATAGGCAAGATTACACCGTCTTGGATTGCAATCCAAGAGTCCATATCGGTAGCCATAATGAGTTGCTTCATACGAAGCTTCCAATAACCAAAGTTGTTCCCATCAAACAATGGTGGCCTTGTAAAAGATTGGCCCTCGGCAAAAGCGGGAACGGAAGTAGATTGGGATGCCATGATAATAGATCTCTTTGATTCAATTCAAAGACCTGCTCTGATACCACTTGTTGGGTCCCGAATAGATGGCAAAACCCAAGAGGGGAGGGGTGAATTGGGTTCTTAAAAATTTCTTTGGTAACTTAAAAACTTAACCCCTTGTAGAATTAATCCCCTTGAATGAAGAAACTGAATGGAAAGCAAAGTAATAAAGAGAGCAGAAATAAAAGCAAGTAGACAAGGATTTTATAGTGGTTCGGGCAACCTCCCTACTCCACTCTTCCAAGCTCACACTCCTTGTGACTTGGGTTCCACTATTGTATTCCGCGAATACAACTAGAGCCTCTTGCTCTCTTCTAGATTCTAGCTCTAGGGGGCATATACAACCAGAGCCTCTTGCTCTCTTCTAGATTCCAGCTCTAGGGGGCATCAACAACTAGAGCCTCTTGCTCTCTTCTAGATTCCAGCTCTAGGGGGCATCAACAACTAGAGCCTCTTGCTCTCTTCTAGATTCCAGCTCTAGGGGGCATCAACAACTAGCACAAGTAGGTGATGAGTCACACTCCAATCACACACTACTTTGCTACAACTTGATCTTAGCTACGCAAGCTAAATCAAGTTCAACACAAACAAGTAAACAATAAAAGTAAACTACACTTTACAGGTGTGTAGAAACGATTTAGCGCAGGGAAGAACTTGTAGATGATGGCTTTGAAGTTTCTGAATGTAGCTCTTGCAACTTGAAGCACAATTCTTCCTCCTTGAGTGATTTGATCTCTTTGAAGCTCTTATGGATATGAGTTATGCTCACTTAATGGTCCTCTCGTACCTCCTTCGTTCACAATGGGTTGTATTTATAAGTTTGGAGGGAATCCGAACGTTAGAAGGTTGGTGGCGTGCATTTAATGCGCCAACGTTCGAAAATAAATCCGACCGTTGCGACCCAAGTTGCAGGTGGAGTCGACTTGGGGTGCGACTTCACCTCGGCAGTTGATTTTCTGAATTTGGAACTTGGAATTCTTCATTTTCATTTTGGATTAATGTCTTCTCTTCTGCTTGCTTGGCTTTAATCTTAGTTTAGCTTGAATCTTTGAAGAGCCTGCTTGCTTTGGAGTTTGTTCTTGAAGACTTGACTGTTTGAAGCATGCTTGATGTCTTTGCCTTTGATTTGTTCTAGATCTTGAATCCTTGAACTTTGATAGGCTTGTTTTGATCTTGATCATGCTTGAAGCTCTTAAGCCTAGAGTGAAGAAGTCCTTTGAATGATTTGGAACCTTTGGAAGCTTTGACTTTGATTCATCTTGAACTTTGCAACTTATTTGGATTTTCTCTAAACTTGATTTGATCTTGGTTTGCATTTAAACTTGAAACCAAGTTTTGAACTTGCATCTTTGATCATGGAAAGAAGCTAGCTTTCCCATCCTTGAGCCTTGAATTCTTCAAGTCGCACTTCGGGGTCGACTTCGTTCGCAACTTCACCCAAGTTGCACATGGAGTCGACTTGGGCTGCGACTTGGCAGCTCCGTGTCCCAATTTTCAACTCTGGAAGAAATTGCACGACTGAAGTCGATAGCGAGGTCGACTTCGTCTGCGACTTGGCTATCCAAGTCGCATGTGGAGTCGACTTGACCCGCGACTTCACTTGGTCTTCTTCCCATTTCAGCTCTGGACGTTCTGCATGTTTGAAGTCGATCTTGGAGTCGACTTGGGGATCGACTTGGCCTTCCTAACTTGATTTTCTTCAAATGTATATTCCTTAAACATTTCACAAACTTGTTAGTAGCCAAGACATACTCAAATTGATTTGTTAATCATCAAAATATAGATTTAGCTAGTTTTCCTCATGTTTCCAACAGCTATCACTACTGGTAGTGTTTGATTAGGACCCAGAAATGCATATTTAAGAGAGGTAGGTATGTTGGGTCCCGAATAGATGGCAAAACCCAAGAGGGGAGGGGTGAATTGGGTTCTTAAAAATTTCTTCGGTAACTTATCCCCTTGTGAGTTCAATCCCCTTAAATGAAGAAACAAAATGGAGAGCAAAGCAATATAGAAAGCAGAAATAAAATAGACGCAGATTTTTATAGTGGTTCGGGCAACCTCCCTACTCCACTCTTCCAAGCTCACACACCTTGTGACTTGGGTTCCACTATTGCATTCCACGAATACAACTAGAGCCTCTTGCTCTCTTCTAGATTCTAGCTCTAGGGGCATCAACAATAGAGCCTCTTGCTCTCTTCTAGATTCTAGCTCTAGGGGGCATATAACACTTAGCACAATAGGTGATGAGTCACACTCCAATCACACACTACTTTGCTACCACTTGATCTTAGCTACGCAAGCTAAATCAAGTTCAACACAAACAAGTAAACAAAGAAAGAAATCTACACTTTACAGATGTGTAGCAACACTTTAGCGCAGAGAAGAACTTGAAGAATAGGCTTTGAAGATTCAGACGATGAGCTTTTTGCAGTTTGAAGCAGAGTTCTTCTTCTTTGAGTGGCTTGATCTCTTTAGAGCTCTTGAATGTAGTAGTTAAGCACACTTAATGATTCTCAGCTACTTCCCTCGTCCACCATGAATGCTATTTATAATTTTGGAGGGAATCCGAACGTTAGAAGGTAGGTGGCGCGCATTTAATGCGCCAACGTTCGAATTAATTCCGACCGTTGCGACCCAAGTCGCATGTGGAGTCGACTTGGCCTGCGACTTGGCTTCCAAGTCGCACCTGGAGTCGACTTCGTGTGCGACTCCAGTTCTTCAGATTTCCAAGTCCGAGTCTGGGTCAACTTGGCCTTCAGTCCTCAACTCAAGTCGATCCTGGAGTCGACTTGGGTTGCGACTTGGTGTGGTCTTTTGCAAGAACACCTTGATCTTCTTGAACTGGCTTGTACTTTGTTAAATTGGTCTTCATGACTTGGATATTTCTTCATTTAGAATAAGCTTGAAGATTAGCTTTGGACTTGATAGACTTGATTTGAACTTTGAATATAAATCTTAGCTTTTGATCTTCAAGAAACTTCAGTTGCTTTTTGAGAATGAACTTTGCATCTTATTTGGATTTGATAAATTCCAAATGGATCCTTGGAATAAGATTGAAACTTCAATCTTCAAGTCTGAACTCCTCAAGTCGAAGTTGGAGTCGACCTCGTCTGCGACTTCGCCCAAGTCGCACCTGGAGTCGACTTTGCCTGCGACTTCGTCATGTCCATTTCCACTTTTTCAACTCTGGATGCTTGAAGTCGATGCTGGAGTCGACTTCGTCTGCGACTTGGTTTCCTAAGTCGCACCTGGAGTCGACTTGGCCTGCGACTTCACTTGTTCTTCTCCCCTTTTCAGCTCTGGACAGATTTGACTTCTTGAAGTCGATCTTGGAGTCGACTTGGTATACGACTTGGCTTCCATACTTGATTTTCTTCAAATGAATATTCCTTAAACAATTCCACAAACTTGTTAGTAGCCAAGACTTACTCAAATTTAGTTTGTTAATCATCAAAACATAGATTTAGCTAGTTTTCCACATATTTCCAACAAGGTAGAGATTTAAGCTCAAGTTGTGGTGGTAACTCAATAGATGGAGGTGAGGGCTGAGATTGCAAGATTGGTAAGGGTTCGACAGTATTCCAATTGTTAACGGACTGAGGGCAATCATTTAAAGCATTTATCTCGTTTATGGAATCATGTTCAAAATCGAGCGTGAAGCTTGACAAATCATTGATAATATCAACCGCAAAACACCCGTCATCACCGTTTGGGTACTTAGAAGCTTTAAAAATATCAATTTTGAATTTTTCACCCCCAAATGAGATGTCCATTATACCAGTTTCACAATTAATATTAGCTTTTGCAGTGGCTAAGAACGGCCGCCCTAAAATGATAGGTGCATTGTTTAGCTCTGAATTCGAGGTCATGTCAAGAATAAGAAAATCCACTGGGAAATAACAATCATTAATCTTTATTATGACATCTTCAATAAGTCCTCGTGGAGTTTTCACCGATTTGTCTGCAAGTTGTAGAATGACTGAAGTGGGTTTTAATTCTCCCATGTTAAATTTTTCATAAACAGAAGTGGGTAAGAGATTAACACTAGCCCCAAGGTCTAAAAGTGCTTTATCAAATGTTATTCCACCTATGTCACAAGAAATGAGTGGGGTACCAGGATCTTGTAATTTTTGTGGTAATTTATCTAAAATTGCTGCACTCGCCTCTGCTAGAAGCATGATCTTTTGAGGAGCGGACCGAGGTTCTCTCTTTTGAGTGCAAAGGTCTTTCAAGAATTTTGCATAGGCTGGAACATGTTTGATAGCGTCAATAAGAGGAATGTTAATATTAACTTGTTTGAACAACTCCATCATTTCCTCGTTTTGTGCAAGTTTTTGTTTATTAGCAGATTTAGCTTTTAAGGCACTCGGAAAGGGGGTTACAGGTTGATATTTACTGGGGTCTTTATCTATTGTTTCTTTTCCTTTATCTTCTCCCCCCAACTCGGTTTCTACCAATTCTTCGTCATCCTCTAAAATTTCTTTTTGTTCTGTTTGACTAGAATTTTCATTAATAACTTTAGATTTATACGGGTCTTCTAAAATTTTACCACTTCTTAGCGTAGAAATCGCTCTTGCATTTTCAAATTGTGGGTTTTTTATTATGCCTGGTTTATTTTGAAAACCTGGAGGGTAATTTCTTGGATTGGGTATTGGTTGACTGGGTAGATGTCCTACCTCTCTTTTTCTGTTTTCTTCAGCTACCTGACCTATTTGACTTTCCAACTTAGATATAGATTGTTGGAGAAGTTGTTCTAATTTTGCAACTCTTTCATTAACATCATTAGCTGGCGAAGGGGGTTGGTAGCTTGATGAATAATTGGCTGGCGACTCAATTTGCGGTCCTTTTGAGTACGCATTGGTTTGAAAATTATATTGCGGTTGTTGATTTTGGTAATAATTTTGTGTTGAAGGTTTGGAAAAATGTGAAGGAGAAGGATTTGCAACTTGGTATTGAGTTTGATTTTTCCAAGAAAAATTAGGATGATTTCTCCAACCTGGATTATAGGTATTTGAGTATGGATCATTGTTTGGTTTGGAAAATCCTTGAGCTGCCTGCACTTGCTCTTGGATGAAAGGTGGGAGTTGAGCTGCAGTAGGGCATTCACTTATAACATGCGTTGGGCTTGAACACAAAGCACAAATTTCTTGAGGTGATTGAAAATTAGGATATGGACAAGGTGGAGGTTGATTATTCCACATTTTTTCTAATTTTTCTAATTTTTGTGCAATAAAATTTATATCTATTCTTGAATTAGGTTCCATGTAATTTTTAACTTCATATAATCCTGCCTTTTTAGATGAGTCCATATTTCTTTCATATGATGATAATGAAGCATGATTTATGGAATTTTCACTAAGCATTTCAAATAGGTCGTATGCTTCATCTTCACTTTTACTCATAAATGCTCCTCCACATGATGCGTCTACCATTTGTTTATAATGATCGGCTAATCCTTCATAAAATGCTTAGACAATTTGCCATTTAGATAATCCGTGATGCGGACATTTTCTTAATAATTCTTTTAATCTTTCCCAGGATTCATGGATTTGCTCCCCAGGTGTTTGGGAAAATTGGGTAATTGCTCTTCTCATGGTATTGGTTCGGCCAATGGGATAGAATTTTTTAAAAATTCTTGTTGCATCATATTCCAAGTAGTAATAGGTTTACTTAGCGTACCTAACCAATATTTAGCCTTATCTTTGAGGGAAAATGGAAAAAGCCTCAATTTGAGAGCGTCGTCAGAAAAACCTTGTATTTTCACTGTGGAGCAAATTTCTAAAAATTCATCCAGATGCCTATAAGGATCTTCATTAGTATTTCCATAAAAAGATGGAAGCATTTGGATGGTTCCTGGTTTGATTTCATATTGATTGGCTTGCGTTTGAGGTAGTTGAATGCAAGAAGAAGGATTATAATTGGTTGGAATGAAATATTCTTTCATTTGTTTAGGAGGATCGGGTTCAGGATTATTAATTTCTAACATTCGATTTTGATCCATTATATATTTTTGTGATTTTCTTAATTGATGTAGGAATCTTTCAATTTCAAGGTTTGGTTTAATCAACTCAGGATTTAAAGATTTCCTACCATGCATATATCACTAGAACTATATTTTGTTTTAATTTTTTAATTTTTTTTTAGCGTGCTATGATAAGCCGTTAAATGGACCTAAAAGGGGTAAGGCGAGTTCAAAAATATATAACTATGAACTGAACGAGAGAATAAAATATGCAAGCACCAAGAAGAAAAGTAATAACAATAATAAATATGAGATATGAATTTTTTTTTTTTTCAGAATAAATGTGTAAATGCGCAACCAAATATAAAATGCAAGTTAGCGGGTTAGCTAGTTAGATATAATGCAAGTTAATGACAGAAATTAAACGTGCAAAAAGTAAAATGTAAACGGTGTAGAAAAGGGGTTCAAGATCAGAAATGAGAATAAATATGAAAAGGTGTAGACATGGGGGTTAAAGAAGGGAAATGCAAACGTTAAAGCTTTTAGATGATGCGAGTTTTTAGAATTTTTTTAAATGATGCAAGTTAGTCAATCACACCCATGTATCTTAATTAGACGCAATTAGTAGTTAGTAGCATAAAGAAAGCAGATAAGAAATTCAAAAGGAAGCATAACAGGTAACATGAAATAAAGCAACACCAGATGAGATTTAAGAAGATTTAAGGAGAATAATTCAAAATATCATGCCTCCCCGGCAACGGCGCCAAAAACTTGATGCGTACCAAGTGCTTGTCGTTAAGAGCACTGTGATCACCAGTTTAATTTAAATTAACCGAAACACATTAAAGCTACCATTATACGAGTGATAGTGTAGAATAACGGTGAGTCGGGTCGAATCCACAGAGAGACTATATATTTTGAATTATTTTAAGCAAAAAATAAAAGAGAAAAGTGAAAGAGGGTGCAGAGAAGAAAAAGAAAGAAATTAGGGAGAAAGGAAAAGAAATTAGAGAGAGAAGAAAGAAGAGAGACAAAGCATATAAATAAGAGAGAGAAAGAGACAGAGAAAGGAAAGAAGAAATTACAAATAATTAAATCTAAACTAGGACAGTAATTAAAAGACTACAGAAATTAATCTACGAAAGCAGGAATGAAAATTGCATTAAATGTAATCTAAGAATTACAATGCATAAAGCGATAAATCTATGCTAAATATTACAAATCTAAAATTAACAACTACAAAGCATTAAAGAAAAACTATAATTAACAGAAATTTACTTACCCCAATTCTTGCTTGAAAACCACTCTTTTTGATGAGCAATACAAGCTCTTAAATTTTTCCCACTTGGCAAGGGTCCCACCTCAATGGGTCCCACTTCAAGTGATGGGAGAGAGAGTTGTGTTGGGATGAGTGGAGGGGCCCTCCTTTTATAGAGTGTGTGAGGGGCCCTCCCTCCTTTGGAAAAATCGATGTGGGATTCAATGCTTGGACTAAGCTGCAGCTACCCTTTGCCGTAACTTTTCCTCCTTTGCTTCGAAGACCAGCTGAGCCTTCACCGTGATCATCACCTGAGTTTCCGCAGCTTTCTGCGCAAAAAGGTGCGCACCCTCACGCAGCTCGGCCATCGGTATGGAATCGCAGCGGAGATACGGGAAATAAGAGCCCGTATCAGTGACATCGTAGAGTGAAGAAGAGATGACCAGCTCTCTGTGATGGAGCTGAAACAAAACAGCGGTGCGCCTGATCCTTGGCTACTTGTGCTCTTCTTCGCAGGATCCGATCTGGTGGGGATCGACGAGCCCAGGGATGCGCTGATACGGATGATGCAATTGGGTTTTTTCTGCAATAGGAGAGACGGTGATGAATGAGGCAGGTCGTTTCCTGTTTTGCTGGACGCGAGCTTGCTGGTCGCCGGAGATGATTAGGGAAACGTCATTGTTTATTTTCGTGCAGATTTTCGGTGCTCGGATTTTCTGTTTCGGTTGATCAAATTTGGGCGGCGAAAATGATCAGAGGTCCTGCTCGGTTTGATTTAGTGGTTGCCAAACTTCAGATGCAAGATTTCAATTTGGTGGCCAGAGCTGCTTCGGTTAGATGAGTTGCAGCACCGAATCATCCATGGCTGCTTTGATTTACCGGAGAAGGAAAGGCGAGAAAGGGGCGGCTGGAAAGGGCTGCTGCCGTAAAAATGGTTGCTGATTTTTATGGCTGCCGGTAGAGATACCGCTTTTTTGTGTGGATTGCGGGCGGTGATTGCGAATGGGTTTGCGGGGGTAGCAGCTGCGGGAAAATCAATTTGGGGAAGATGGAGATGGGTTTAATGGAAGCTGCCCTTGTGGAATTAGGAAGTACGGCTGGTGGGCATGCGTTGACTGCTGTTACTGGATCGATGAAAGAAACGTCAATGGCTGCTTGAAATCGACCAAGTGCAGGGGCTGGATTCTTCTTTGACTTCATGGAGACCACCAGGGCTGCTGTTCGTGCTGGAGGATCTGGGGAAGATGGAGGAGAAGACGGGCTGGAGTTTTGATGGAGTTTGGTTGGAGAAGATGATGCTGATTTTTGGTTTGGGCTTATGCAATTAGTTGCTACCGGAAAAATGGGTGCTGGTTTTGGAGTTGCCGAAATTGCCTGGACGGCCGTGCTTTCATGGCTACGGTCGGTTTGGGGAAGATGGAGCACCAAAATATGGTGCTCCGGCGGAGTTCCGACCGTCTGTACTTATGCAGAAAATAAAAACGTGATTTTCCATATTTGATTTCTGTTAAAATAATTTTACTAAACCCACATAGACTTTTAATTTTCTTTTGAGCGCTTTTTGAATTTATTTTATTTTATCTTAAGATTTTACAATGGTTTACTTTGCACCCATATTTCAAAGTTAGCCTATTTAATCCCTTTTAACATATGTCCAATTATTTTTATAATTTTATATTTTCCAACATATTGCAAAATGACCCGTTTTATAGCAAAATTAAAGATTCTATGATTTTCATGGAATTTCACTTAAAACATGCATTTAATTAATGTTTTAATACTTAACGGTGTGAATTTAATATAAAATTAAATGAAAATTTTTAGACTTATCAATACTCAAACTATTTTAAGACTATTACTACATCATCATAATGTGAGTATATTTGCAAAGATATATATTTTTACGAATATATTTGCAAAAACTAAATATATTTATTTAATTTTTAAAATTACAAATATATCCATATTGTTGCGTATTTTTGCAAATATACTCATATCATGATTGTGGAGTAACTACGCATAAGTGTATTTGCAATTATGGTGAAAAGAGTTATTTACAATTTCTGAAACTATATTGATATATTTACAACTATAGTCAAACTAAGTAGGTGTATTTGTAAATCATCAAAGTTATATATATGATTAGTTAATAGTTTAGACAAGCTCAATCCTCAACCAATCAATTTAGTTTAAAAATTTAAATAGATCTTGTGAACAGGTGGACAATCACCTTAACCCCGTTAGTGGTTACACGCCCTAAGTGCAGTCGTGTTTTTGGGCCTTGTTTTTACAAAGCATGCCAAGCATGTGAAATGGGACGAAGAACAAGCTAGGCATGTATCGGCAACATGCTATATACCATCTCGACGGTCCAATTTAAGGCAGAAAATCATGTAATATAGTTGCATGAAAAAATGGATGACTTGGGCCTAATTTTCCGATGCCTATAAAATGAACATGGGAGTCAGATAACATGAGTGGGTACATGATGTTGGGATAGGGAGGTCAAAAGTTTGAAGTAGGACAAAGATAATGCCTTGTTACACCTCCCTTGGAGTACACCTTCATTAGGTACCATCTTCTACAGTAGGTAGCATGATTTAAAAAAAAAAAAAAAAATTCAAACTTGAGGGTAGTTCAGCATAACGAAAATGATTGGCTTCTTGCCTTAGCCCTAAAGTGTTGTTATTTTCTTATTCATTATTTTGCTAAGTAATATTAAAGTTTTGATTAAGGAAACTTATGATTAATTTGACATGCAAAGATGAGGTAGATTAAGATTCATTTAGACTAGTTTCTTGATAATTTATGAATAAAACTTTATAATTATAAGTAATTTGCAAATATACTAACATGACCGCCCGTGAAGTTTAGAAATTACAAACAGAAATTACAAATAATTCCTGCATTATATTGTACTCGTACCCACAGATGAAGGCTACCATGAAAATCATGAGTTATTTTTTTCTTTCCAAAATTGCTCGTCGTCCATGGCAGCTTTCCTCCGAGCAACTTCACAGATGAACTTCTGTTTCTTGCAAGCTGCAATGAGATTTATTACTTTACCTCCAATCAACTAAGCTAACATTATTTTTCTAGCATAATGAGTTGCATTGGTGTTGAAGGGCTGAGATCATACGTGATGGAAACGTCTGATACCCTTTTTATTTTTGTTGGACAACAAGCGATGGGCGACCATGAGAATAGTTTATGAGTTCTGCAATGCAATAGGCGTAATCTATTATCCTGTCTATGGAAAAGAGCAGATTGGCGCTAGTTTTTGGTGCCAACGCTGACATAGCGCGATAAGCATGACAACAAGGCATGCCGAAACTCAAACACAAAATTTAGAAAAAATATTTTAAATATTATTCAAGGTTTATTTCCAAATAACGAGAATAGTTACGACTTTATAGAAGAGAACAAACGAATCCTATGATAAAAACGCATACACAAATAAAACTATGATAAGCCCTACTTTGTTCGTTTTACCGAAAATAATATAAATGTGCGATTACTGTAAGTAATAAATAAATTTGCGTAGAAGTTCAACTCTACCTCTTTGGTAATAAAGTTTAGGTTTTATTTTTGAGATTTTTTCCAATTAGGCTTGGTTTCAACCTGACCCAGGAGAATCTGAAACTAATACCAGGTTTATATCAACTCGTTACCATTCCTCCTAATTTAATAAAATAATTACATTTTTATGCATTAAGCGTTTTAATTATAATTATAATAAAAGTTAATTTATGTAATCATAACTTGATTATACCATAAAACGTTTATTCCAAAACCTAAATGTCATTTACATTTGTTCATAAAAGTTGAATACATTGCATGTACATTAACTTTATTTGCAAATAATTATAAATATATCAATTATTTAAAATTATTGCATATATATCAATTAAACATGAGATATATAAGTTTTACTTTTTGGTGATTTTACTAGGGGTGGGAATCGGGGCTGGTTAGGGTGTGCCAAACTCTGATCCTATTTTTCAAAAACTTATTTGATCCTTATTTTTATACCGAGTCGAGACGAGATCAGTTTGACCATTACTTTTTTTCTACTAGATCTCAGGACAAAATTCAGGTCGATGTAGGGTAAAAAGTGCGGGTCAAGTAAGAAGTTTTAAAAAATTTATGAACCCATCAAGTATAAAGACAAACTTATATTAAATTTAACTACTATATGCTTCAATCTATTATTAATCAATCAAAGTAAAATAAAATACTTAAATAAAACATGAATATTATATAATTTTTTAATGTGAGAGATAAGAAAACGGGTCAGTAGATAGGTCCGCCCCGACCCGCTATTCTTAAAAATATCAAATATTCTACCCGACCTAACCCGCCATTCTTTAAAAATATCAAATATTCGACCTACCCCACCCTGCTAGGTATGTAATCCCGACCCACCCTGATTCTCACCGTTAGATTTACGTGACCTTATTTGTTTTTCCAACGTTAATTTTTAATGGGTAAATTCATTATATTCATCATATAAAATTATTTTTTAATTAGATGACCAACTTTAATCAAAATCAAAGATATCATAAGTCATATAAATATATTCATGTGAAATTATTCAGGTACAAATGCAATAATATTTTAAAAATTCATTATCTCTACGGTTAATTTCAACTTCTATTAGTTTGAGAGTAACTTAAATTTTAACTCAAAATCAAAACTGAATATTAATCTAGTTTGAACCCAACTTGAATCCTGATTTTAATATTAGAGTTAGAGTTTAATTCACATTACAACCCGACTTGAGTTGTACCCAAAGCAGAGAGGGAGGTTGTCCTCCTGATCTGTAACGGTGGGAATTTCTGATTATTGGATCAGGATCTCTTGGTTGTGGTTTGACCCTTGTGGTCGGTGGATTGGAAGATGAAGGAACTGCCCCTAGAGTTTGAGACTGCCGCATTGATGGAAACTATTAGTACAAATTTTGGAGGAACAGTGACATGCAGATCGTGCCAACCAACGAAGGATTTTTGGGAAGATGGATTACAACCAATGATGCTCTGGCGTCTTAAATGAATTGATATATACGACACATGCGACCTGATTTCCACCACCACTGAAATATTTTATGCGGGTGTTTTCTATCCATAAAACTTTTCAAATTAAATTTTTTGGATCTAAAATATTTTATTCTGCATAATTATCCTATTTTTAATTATTTTTCACATCTTCATAATATGTACTTACTTTTTAATCATTTCTACATAATTATTTATATAATTAGCTTATCTATTTTAACTTTATTTTTTTTACTCTTCATCACTATCGTTTTCATATTACATTATCTTTTCACATTTCAAAAACTTTTTACACCAAAAACTTATTCACCTAAAAATTTTATCACTTCTCAAATGCATATTATATTTTGACCAAAAACTCTAAAATCATTTAAATAAAAGTCTTTGAAAATATATAATTGTCAAAAAATTTCATAGAAAGCCTCTATTTAAATGTAATTTTTTAATAATAAAAAGGCGTAATAACAATATAAGATATATGAAAATATGCAATTATCAATGGTATACCTAAATCAAAGGGAAATTCTGAAAAAAGAAAAAAAAATGAAAAAGAAGAGTTAGCGGCTGATTTTGATAACCACCATTGTGGGTATGCCTGCAACTAGTGTTAAATTTTGTGAGGGTTATTTGTAATTTTTTAAAATTATATGGTTACATATGCAATTATGTCAAATTATGTGGGATGAAAATTAGGATTTTTTTTTTCTTTTGATGCTTAATGATGTGTTTTTTTTAGCATGTTTCAGTCCTCGCGCCGCGTTTTTGATACTTGAAGCAGAAAAATTAAGCAACGGGCCTTATTATAATTAGTGACAGAATTCGTTAATTTAAGATTTATAAAAATATAGAATGATTACTAGTGAAATTTTAATTTTTCATGCTTAAGGGGATTAGTCAATAAAATGATATGGCGTGACATATTAATCAAGCTAATGGTAGGTTGGTGTCACAAACCTTTCCTCCGGTGGCATCAGAACAAAAATTCATAACTTTCATTTTTCGATTCATCATTATTAATACATCAATTCAATTCTTGAGTATATTGACACTTATTCATTGCCTGTTCTCATCTTGGTGGAGGCGGATGTTACTAGTGCTGATTGTTTGAGGATGTGCCAAATTGAAAACAAAATGAGGGAGAGGGGATATACTGACAAGCACCCAAGAAACGTTTTCCTGAGTGGGGATACTAGGGATATGAAGCTTCGATGTTGGCACCGTGGTGGTGGCCATTGCCAGGGGAGGGTGCCGAAGCTGTGATATTGTTACCATCTAAAGGAAAATCTTTATGGTTGCCATCGCCAGGTGAGGGTGCCGAAGCTTTGATATTGGCAGCATGGTGGCCAATGTCAGGTGAAGGTGCCGAAGCTTTGATATTGGCAGCATGGTGACCATTGCCGGGTGACGGTGCCGAAGCTTTGATATTGGCCGCATGGTGGCCATTGCCCGGTGATGGTGCTGAAGCTTTGATGTTGGCAGAATGGTGGCCATTGCCAGGTGAGGGTGCTGAAGCTTTGATGTTGGCAGCACGGTGGCCATTTCCAGGTGAGGGTGCTGAAGCTTTGAGGTTGGCAGCATGGTGACCATTGCCAGGTGAGGGTGCCGAAGCTTTGATGTTGGCAGCGTGATGGCCATTGCCCGGCGATGGTGCCGAAGCTTTGATGTTGGCAGCGTGGTGGTCACTGCCCGGTGATGGTGCTGAAGCTTTGATGTTGGCGGAATGGTGGCCATTGCCAGGTGAGGTTGCTGAAGCTTTGATGTTGGCGGCACGGTGGCCATTTCTAGGTGAGGGTGCTGAAGCTTTGAGGTTGGCAGCATGGTGACCATTGCCAGGTGAGGGTGCCGAAGCTTTGATGTTGGCAGCGTGATGGCCATTGCCCGGCGATGGTGCCGAAGCTTTGATGTTGGCAGCGTGGTGGCCACTGCCCGGTGATGGTGCTGAAGCTTTGATGTTGGCGGAATGGTGGCCATTGCCAGGTGAGGGTGCTGAAGCTTTGATGTTGGCGGCACGGTGGCCATTTCTAGGTGAGGGTGCTGAAGCTTTGAGGTTGGCAGCATGGTGACCATTGCCAGGTGAGGGTGCCGAAGCTTTGATGTTGGCAGCGTGATGGCCATTGCCCGGCGATGGTGCCGAAGCTTTGATGTTGGCAGCGTGGTGGCCATTGCCCCGTGATGGTGCTGAAGCTTTGATGTTGGCAGAATGGTGGCCATTGCCAGGTGAGGGCGCTGAAGCTTTGATGTTGGCAGCGTGATGGCCATTGCCCGGCGATGGTGCCGCAGCTTTGATGTTGGCAGCGTGGTGGCCATTGCCCGGTGATGGTGCTGAAGCTTTGATGTTGGCAGAATGGTGGCCATTGCCAGGCGAGGGTGCTGAAGCTTTGAGGTTGGCAGCATGGTGACCATTGCCAGGTGAGGGTGCCGAAGCTTTGAAGTTGGCAGCGTGATGGCCATTGCCCGGCGATGGTGCCGAAGCTTTGATATTGGCAGCATGGTGACCATTGCCAGGCGAAGGTGCTGAAGCTTTGATGTTGGGAGGATTTTTCCTAGGGCTGGCAAAGCCATAAACCTTCTCCCACGACAATGGCAAGAGAAGCAGGAGTAAGCAGCACCGCACCAAATTTGCACTGGGCAATGCCATCATAACTTGAATGGATAGGCTTTTGACTTGATATTGGAATGGAATGTGTCAGTATATATAGGGCCACGTCTTGGCAAAGCCAGTGATCGACGAATTAATTAATAGAATCGGCAGAGATTTGCCTCTGATATTTTGGGAGTTTTCCGGATTGGAGTCGATTTCGAATAACAGGAACAGTGCTTCCGAAGAGACGACATTGCATGGCTAAGGATGGTGCATGGTTGCGGCATCATTAGTAAGAACTTCACTTTGCCACAATAAACCTTTTAAAAATACCATTCCCATTATAATATAGAATTCTAACAATATTATAAAGCCAAATTCCATATATACCCATAAATTTTACTTCTAATTTCATTCATACATTGGAACTTTGAAAATTCTAAAGATATCCTTATATTTTGCCCAAAATCCTATTTATACCGATTATCCCGTCTGAAATTACGAATACGCCAACAACTAAACTAAGATTCTAACATAAAAAATTTATATTCAAATGAATCTTTAATACTTTATTGTTATATAATCATCTTTTTACTATTGTAGAATCACGTATCACTTAAACTTAAATTTTTTATTTATAAATTTAGTATTAGGTTTTGGCATATTCCTCATTCCACATAAGTGCATGAGTATGAATGAATTTTTTGGCAAAATTCATACGTATATTTGTAACTTTTGAAAGTTTGTGAATATAAGTAGAAGGAGGGTTAAAATTCATAAGTATATGCAAACTCACTTATATTTTTGCATAAAATAGTTTATATATGACCATTCTTCATATAAATGATTTTTGCATATAAATAAATATTTAAATGGAATACATATTTCAACAAATGAGACACATTACATAGTTCTTATAGGCTTAAGATAATGTCACAACCGAAAACAAATTTTATTTCTAAATATTCTTAAAAGAATTTAATGGCGTCTAGTGTTTTTTTTATTGTAGTACTATCTAGTGTTGGTGTAACACCTTTTATCAAATTACATACAAATATAAATATTCTAAAATATATTTAAAAGTGTATTGGTTGACATGAATGTTTACATGCCAAGTTGAATATTGGGCCATTAAAGTTTGATCATGACAATGAGATTAAAAAGTTATGAATGAGTTATTATATTAAAAAACCCATTTGCTAAATGGACATAGTGGTAGACGATTACTCAAAAAACAAGAGTTTGAAGGGGTAGTAGCGATGTCCGACTGGAGTAGAAACTAATAGGGCGAACAACAACATCAGCCTAGCAGCAGGGGCCGTCCCAAAAGACAAGCCCTCCTAAACAACCCAGCACCTTAGCCTGAGAGGCAAGCGATTGGCTCTAGTGTGCCAGATGGTGCTTCCTAAGTCATCCCTACATATGTTATTATAAAAAATAAATCCGAACTCCAATTTGGGCAATCTAATTTAAATCTTTTATGTCAAATGGAAGGCTCTAATTTGCTATTAGAGATATGGACCATAGAGTTTTTGTGGCTAAATCTAATATATTTATATATATATATTTCAAATTATAATTTCTGACCCACTAAAGAAAAGACTATAATGTTATGTGGATGAGCTTAGTAGATATACTTATCAAGCTAGATATTGGGGAAAATAGATGGGTATACAGATTTACTACATTTCAGATCGCGTTAAATGAATGTAACTCTCATTTCTTTTTATGTGATGGTGTTTGACAAATGCTTTATGTTACGTCAAGTTTATTCCCCATAATTGAATGATTTGATGATCATAAAATTCGTCCAATTGTCAATTTATGAGCTTAAGTGATAGAATTTGCTTTATTTAGCACAAAATACTCATGATTGATCGGTATGTGCAAAATCAGATAAAATTGGTACAAAACCTGTGTAATTCTTGAAGAGTTGAAGTATGATGACCAAGACCCACTTCATTTGATGATCTTGAAGATTCAAAAGGAGGAAAAATAGTAATCAAAATAGCCTAGAACATGTCATGGAAGGCTTAGCACGATTTAGGGCATGTCCTGTAAAAACTTGGCAAAAATTCAAAAAAAAATTGAGGATTCCAAAGTGCCACACGATTTGAACCGTGTGGATCTGGTTCCCACATGGTTCAAACCATGTCAGCAATTGAGACACTTAATTTCAAGTGTGATGTGCTCATTTTATGCAAGTTCCTAAAGGAGCTCTATATAAACACTTATTGTGAATGTCCTAGGGCATCTTAGAACTTTCCTTGAGCTAGGGATAAAGTTCGGAAGAGAAAGAAGGTAAAGAGCACGAGGTGAGAAGTGAGGTGGTGAGTTGCTTAAAGTGTTTGAAACAACATGAAAGTTTTTAATCAATAATTTTTCATTCTTTTTCCTTTGATTTTAATTACTATATCTGATATGAATTTGAGATACAATGTTATTTTGTGTTTGGATTTGATTATAAACATGCTAAGCTAAACCCTTAATTTAAGATTTAAGATGTAACATGTGTACAATGTAGCGGATATCGTGGTTTGGCTTGGTTTGATTTATAAAAGATATTTTGTGTTAATTTGATATCTTATGATTTCAATATTTGTCAAGTGTTTGAGTTTGCACTTTAATATCATTTTACATATTAAGCTAAGGAACCAAGAGGTAATAGAGAGGTGAAAGTCTAATATATGACAATCAATATATCAAACCTGAAAATCTAGACTATGAGAGTACACATGATTATCTTGAGGAATTTTATGGACAGCTATGGAACTTAATTGATTCTAATTAACTTAATCCTGTGAGAATAGGTGGTTAAGAAGATTAAAGTTACACTTTGCAAGTTTTGAAAAAAGGTGCAAGGATAATTTAGAGTTTATTCTCCTTTAACACATAGTATCCGGATTAAATAGACATTCCACATATCCATTGCAGATGTCGCATGTGAACTGTAGACCCTAAGTGCTCCAATTCGTTGATCCTTTAATTCCTCATTCTACATTCTTAAGATCTTCTTTCTTAATTTGCTATTTCTTTACTATCTCGGTATTCCATATAAGTATTTGAAAATAGCGTCTGAAGTCCAAAATTTCCTTTGAGATCGATATTTTAAATATTACGATTCATGACCCGCGTGGTAGCGGAGAGAATTGAATACTCCCACGGATGATACTTAGTAAACTATGAAGAATCTCCCACGACAATGACAGGGACAGCAGGAGTAAGCAGCCTTGCACCAAGTTTTCACCGCGTAATGCCATCTTAACTTGAATGGAAAGGCTTCGACTTGGCTGTTCGAATGATCGTGTTTGAGCAAAACTATACAGAATTAATCTGCTAACACGCGGTCGGCTGCATTTTTTTTTTTTATATTATTCTTTTCTTTTCTTCCGAACCGGCCCAAACCGGCAAACCTTTAAGTAAAATTTTTTTATTATGAGTATATATAAAGTTTTTACCATTGTTGGAGTCATACGTATATTTTTTGAATTTAAAATATAAGGATATTTTAGTATTTTCATGCAAATAAATTTTGAGACAGCTTCACAGGAGTTTGTGTGAAAGCCGAATGCATCAGACATTGCCTTAGGAGTAAGGGTATTACTGGTTATGGTCAACTTATCAATATGCTCATCCATTCCGTTTACATGAATAAATTTGGATTGAAATTTTTAACTATTTAAATAAATAAACGAATTAAGATTAAAATTATGTAACCTGTCAACTTGTTTCATAACCCATTTAACCCATAGAACCTTTTCAATTGTCAACTCATTTACAATCCCTTAAGAAAGGGTATACAAATGTATCATAAAAACTGAATTAATTTCTCATTTCAATTTTCTTCCTCTATCTCCCTCATGTTCTTAGTTGTAGCATATCCATTGCTACCTTTTTGTGATCCCCACCACGACATATTATTATTCTCTCTCTCTCTCTTTCCTCTTTGATCATTTTTTTCTCTTTCTCTTGTCATTCTTCTAATCTTCTCCCCTTTCTCCACTCTCTCCACCCCTCCATCTTCATCTGACCATCTCTTTATCTCTCTTCCTGTTTGCTTTTCTTTCTCCCTCTCCTTCTAATTGTCCCCCCCTCCCATCTCTCTCTCCTTGTTTTCCTTTGTTTCTCTCTTTCTTTTCCCCTTATTCCTTTCACCTACTATATGACCTTACACAACCAATTAATAACTCACTAATCCAGTTATTAAATGAATTTATAAGATTAAAATTTTAATTAGATTAGAATTAGAATTAAGTTTTAATTTATCCAACCCGTTTTGTTAATACCCCTACTTAGAAGGACCTTGCCTTTTTATTGAATTTTATTATGCATTTATATTTATTTATAGGTATATTGGCCCCATCGAGATTGGTTATTGTGTTAAATTTTATATTTTCATTTTTGTCCTTAAAATTGGAAAAACAGACATGATTCATGTACTATGAATTTTTGAATTTTAAAAATAAAAAATATATGAAAATAAAAAATGTAAAATTTGAAATAATTGCGAAGGTAACATATGTATTCATGCTCATTTTTTATTTTGAGAAAATGAAAATATATAACTAAAGATGTAAAATTTAACATGTGATCGATTTTAGTGGAGACTGTATACTATACCTATAAAAAAATAATAAATAATAAAAAGAAATTTTTTTTCACCGCCTATATACAGTTCGATGTATAGGCAATCGTGCAGAATAAAATCCTATATAATTTTGGGTGTGTTTGGTAATGAATAAACTTTTGATGAAAAGTTTTGAAAAGTAAAAATTGTCAAATGATGTGATATGATAGGGATAATAATGAGTAGTAAAGATGATAAAATTAAAATAAATAGGTTAGTTATGTGGATAGTTGTGTAGAAATGATTGAAAAGTAGGGTAGTTGTATAGGAAAGCGTGAAAAAATAATTAAAAAAATATGATAGTTGTGGATAGTGAAAAGTTTTAGATTGAAAAGTTTTAACTTGACATTTTTTATCAATTGTCAAACACATCCTTTATGTCATACATTGTATGTCGATTAATTGTCGGATTTTTAGAGTAGGGAACAAATACGTTGTTCTTTTTGTGGAATAAACATGAAAAACCTAATCATGTGAATCTTCCCTTAACAGGGAAAATTAATATTAACCACGTACTTAGGCGATAATATATTGGGGCGTGAAAGAAAACAAAAGTTGACCTTGATTCGCTCACAAAGCTAGATAAGGCTTCCTAAGATAAGCCTTAAAGCTTTTGATTCCGATAAGGATAAGGGATACATGAACCTGGCCACGACGATGTACTGTAAAATCCTTTGTACCTAGATTCTCTCATAGGACTTCTAATGCCTATTATTTGCTACCCCCGTTCCTGAGCTGGCCTACGCGGATCTTACCTGGACACGCCCGTCAAATATTGGAAATTTGGAATTCCATAAATATCACTTCACGAGGAAATCATTGCGAATTAATTCATATAGACTTGCGAATTTAATTAATTTATTGCCAATTGATGCCGAATGAAGGAAGCTTTGTAACACTCTAGTCTTGGAACGTGTCATCTAATAAAGCGAGAGAGCACGGCCAATTCGGTGTCGGCCCAGTCGGTCAGCGACGGCGGCGGATTTCGCCGTCCCCCTGTGTTTGACTCATGCGGAAGTTCACCCCATTGCTAGCCACGACAGCAAATTTGCTGTCCACATCTGTTGGACTACTCGTATAAAGGGTTTGACCAGATACATAGGTGGGAATATATTGCCTCTTCCGTGGATAGTTGGGACTTTCATATCTCCCCACCGGATCAATAGTAATATGCACAAACAATCAAAATAAATCAACAAATGAAGTGAGAGCATGGCGCCAATATAAACTTTGATGCTTGTGAAGACCAAGTATTTTGATGATAACTTTTTCTTGACCACGAGATAATTTATAAATATATAACTAGTAGTTCACGTTATTAGTGATATGTAAATTGTACATAGATGTGACACTATGAGGACAAATCATGTATGCATATATGTATTATGATCTTGTCATATTAAGTTATGTGAGAACAATTCATTCATGAGTATATAAGACATGACGTACGAGTTGTGCATACGTATGTTTGTGCGGCTATACCCACTTAGTTGTGGTGTGGTTTGTTGGGTATTAATTTAGGGGCGTATGGGTTAATAGGCCATTTGGGCGCTATGACTATTTTGCAAAACGGAGAATAATACATTGTGCATAGTCATTTGGGCATTGATTTTTTTTTTATCATTATCATTGTAGGTGCATCATGGGTCTTATTTAATTCTATTTTATTCTAACTGTTATCTACTTAATTATGATGTTTAGATTCACATGGTTTGTTATTATGTTCTTAGACCGCATTTCAAGTGAGGCATCCGAAGATAGGATAGGGGGAAAGCACAAACCCAGAGACTTGACCCAATCGATTTTGATCTGTGTTCTTTGATAATTTGAATCTTACGCTTCTATTTGGTATTAATGAATATAGATACTTGTGGGTGTGTTATGCTTTCATATTTCTAACTTGTCTACAACCACTGTGTGTGTGTATATATGAAGATGATGATTATCTCTTAGATTACCTTCATATACTTATGATGGAATATGAGAACTTTTTTGTTATATGGATGATTTGGGTTAAATAAACATGAATACAAAATTTTTGATGTGAGTGCTTTACGGTATAAGTATCTAAATGCATGAATGTAGAACTATTTGTTAAATCTTGGAATAGATATGTGGTATATAGGTACAACGGGTTTTGTATTTCATACCACCCCTTATAAATTATAAGGGGATATTGCTGATTTTTTTTAGGTCACGTGGTACTATGGGTTAGTTATTGGAAATGTCTAGGTAATAATGTGTCACAGTGCTCACGCATGGGCATTTTGGTTATTTCAACTTTGGAAGCATGCACTTGTTGCATGGGTAGCTGTTGATAGGGCTAGAAATTGAAGCAAGTCAACTATGACCTGCCCCTTACCTAACCACTTTTAGACAAGATAAAACTAAGATTTTTATGACCCATTATAAAAAAAAATTGGGATGGGTTGACCATGTCCTAATCCACCATGCATTCATTTATTAAATATTAAAAACATATTTTAAAATCTTATACTCATTTTCCTTCAAAATGCTCACATTACTTAAGATTAACCATATCAATAATATAAGAATTAATGAGAGGTATTTCAATATATTTATATAATTCTTATATATAATTGCAATTAATATTTTGGAAACACTAGTAGATAATACTATTACTCTTGAAAAAATATTTTTAAAAATATCAAAATTCATTTTGAATGACATATGTTTCATTAACTTATTTCGATAAAATTATACTATATTTTTAGTGATATTGTTTACTTTTATGAAATAGTAAAATATTAAAGCATACAGAACTTAGCATATGTGTGTTTTATGTTCGATAAGTGTATAAATTCTTAAAATCATTTTAGTTGACTAATATTTTTATCCAATCTCCTATCGCAATACCAAACCAAAACTAATCTAAAGTTTTAGCCCAAGACTTTCTGAAAAAACCAAAGGTTAAACTAACCTTGTCTTTTCTCTGTATAAAAAAATAAAGTTAAATATAATTTTTAAAAAGTAAGATTAGGATTAGGTAAACCTTTACTTAGTAAAACTCAACCAGATTTCCACCCTTAAATGGTGGGAGGTTAAGATACTCTATGGTACACTTTTTTTGAGACACCACACATTCGTTTTTTTTTTTTATGGAGGACATCGTATGTTATTAATTAGTACTATAATGATATAGATTGGAATTGTTGGATATGCAATATAATCATTATAATGAAAAAGGTAATTTGCAAATATAATTACATAATTTGACTATAATTGTACCTATATCTATTTAGTTTCAAAAATTGTGAATCACCCCACATTGTTTTCTTATGATTGCAAGCGCACCCGCAATAACAGCTAATGTTAAACCTAAGACGTTGGCCCATTAAGTTTTCTTTTTCTTTCCAAAAGTGCTCTTCAAAATAAACGTATCAAAATTCTCATTCTTAAGCAAAAAGGAGCTGCTCTTGCACAGCAAATGGGCTCAAATTTTTAACAGCAATATTAAGAGTAATTTTTAAAAAAAATCAGAATGCCAACAACAATCTTGCCAATCATTAAACCCGCCCCTCGTGTAGTCACCACCATCGTTGATCCGTAACCAATTTGCAGGGTATTCTCCTAATCACGTGTGTGTGCATGTGCATGTTTTGCCTGAGTACCAAACATGATACTCCACCATCTCCATTTTTCCTAAATCCAATGTTAACATGTGATATGCCTAGGCAGGGGCGTGGGTTAGTATAAGGGAAGCCAGTGTAGCAATGAAAGCCGGAGTATCATTAAAGGACAGTTGTACAAGGCAGGCTTGTGCATTTGAGTTTGTTGGAGAGTCGATTGCTGTAACAGAGTCATATAAATAGAAAATGAACAGGCTTATTTTGTGGGTCTAAATTCCTATTCCCGTTCTTGTATGTTCAAGACAATCGGGCATGTTCCCTCCGTAAAGAGAAACCCTGTCAGATCTGGATTGAAAGATTGATAGGAATAAATGTAGCTATGAATTTGTTAGAGTGGACAGATTCATATCAAAGCTATCAGAGCGCAGAGTGGACAGATTGAGGCAATATAAGGGACGCTAATGTTAATTTCATGCCAGCAAAGTGTTGGGCAAGGCTTGGTGTGTTGGTGTAACAGTCGTCAATGGCAGAGCCCCTTTGGTTGAAAAGAACAGAAGAGGAGAAGAAAATGGTGAATTTATGGCCAATTGTTTAACGGTACTGTTAATATAAAAGGAGGAAGAGGAGAGTTGGGTTGTCGTCATTTAAAGCAGGGGAGATCGTACAAGAGAGGAGACAAAGATGTACGAAGGAGGAGGAGAATTGAAGGTACATGGCGTAGAAATTTTTTTAGTTAATCTTATCAATTTTACAATATATGCAACTCGTTATTTAGATCTAAGTTATTCATGATATTTCTATCATAGTTAATAGGTGCTAGAAGTGTTATTGAAATTTTTGGTAGTGTAACTTTACTTATTTCAAAGAAGGATAACAAATAAATGGTAGAAAATGCAATACTATGAAATAAACATATTTTTGGAAATGATTAGAGAATTGTGACCATACAATAGTAAGATAATCATTTGTTTAGTATTCCTACAAAATTTCAACTTGATCGGACTTAAAAAAATTTCATATGTAATGATTTTTACAAATAATTTGTAGTGATTATGTATTTTAAGAGTAAAATACAAAATTTTTTTATAAAAAATATATATGCAAAAATACCAATGTAACCCATCATAAACATTCTTTGAGAGATTTACAGTTGGTATGATAAATGAATTTAGTTAAAAATTAGTTTGGATAGCTATTTAAAGGGATATTTAATTTTAACAATTTATTAAACCCCTTATGTTAAATCTCATGATAGAGACATTATTTTGGTAAATGGACTGTCCAGATTAAAGAACATAATTTTAAAAGCTTAATCCTAAAATTTCAGATCGAACGGATATTTATATTAAGAGATCCAAACTATTTTATCCAGAAAAGTTGGACTGTCGAAATTAAAATAACACAAGTTTTTAGACTAATTGGCTAAGCTCATCCAGCTAAAGCCCACGAAGCCTAGAAGCCAAGCCTACTAGTAAAAGCAAATAACCCAAGTCCACAGAAACTAAGTCCAAGTAACGGAAACAACTTAGCCCACAACATAGTTCACAAGTCTGATCCACCTAAGTTTAGCCCAGTGCCCCTGGCCGACTAGCAGCCCATTGGTGGCTAGCTGTTGGCGTCGACGATTGATCAACTGATTGGCCAATGAATAAAATAAGAATAAAAATGTAAATTTTAAAATTATTAAAAATTATGAAAATTTTTGGAAAGTTAAATTATATATTTAAAGATATAAATGAGTCCAAATTTATTTTTTAAATACTAAGAAATAAAATTGTTTAAAAGTGGAATAATATAAGAATAAATAGGAAAAATAGAATTTTGACCAAATAAATTTATGAGAAATTTCGGAAAAGTAATCAATTAAATTTTAAATAATATTTATGAAAAAAGGGTGAATTAATAAACATATTATGATGAAAATTCGGAAAAGAGACTTGAAACTACTACAAGAATTGAAAAAGAGGAGTTTTAAAGTCTACTTAGAGGTAAATAAATTTTTACTAAAGCATAACTTAAAAATATTGTGTTGGATATTATAATTTTCTATGAAGTGTGATCATTTGATAAATTCAGAATTTTCTTTCAATTTAATTTATTCAAATATGAGCATGAATATTTCAAAATATTCTTAATCATGTTAAGAAGTAAATTTAAGTGATATATTGATTGTGATGCATAAGCATGATGCATAAGCATGATGCATAAATGAATATTAGGTTTGCCATTAAGTAGTAAAACAGTACGAAAATACCTAAATAGCGACCTCAAGACTGCGAAAAAAGATGAATTAACTCATAAATATGTAGCATGACTTTATGTGAGCACAAGCAAATAGCACAATGTGAATGCATTATTTATAGTGAACATATGCATGCACAAGCATAAATATGTTTAATTTTTTATTTAAAGTTTGTTGTGTATAAAAGATAATGGATGCTATTTTTGTTTTAAAAAATCTTAAAATGATTGCAAAATGAATTTCAAAAAAAATTATTTACTTACTAAGCTTCCAGCTCATATAATTTTATTTTCGATGGAATTATAGGGATACAATGCTAAACTAGAGCCTTTATCAGCATAGGAAAAAGGTGAAAGTAGAAGAGTAAAAGACAAAGAAGTGTAGATTTTTCATTGAAGGTACATCGCGTAGAAATTTTTTTCAGTTAATTTCATTGGTTTTACAATATATGCAATTTGTTTTTTAGTTTTAAGCCATTCATGATATTTTTATCATAGTTAATAGGTAACAAAAGTATTATTGAAATTTTTGGTGTTATAATTTTACTTATTTTGAAGAAGAGTAACAAATAAATGGTAGAAAATGCAATATAATGAAATAAACATATTTTTGGAAATGATCAAAGAATTGTGATCATACAATAGTAAGATAATCATTTGTTTAGCCTTCTTACAAAATTTCAACTTGATTGGAATTATGAATTTTCAAATATAATTATTTTTACAAATAATTTAGAGTATTGATTATGTATTTTAGGAGTAAAATACAAAAAAATATATAGAACATACGGATGCAAAAATACTAATTTGACCCATCACAAAAATTGTTTGAGAGATTTTACAATATATATGATGAATGAATTTGGTAAAAAATTAATTTGGATAAATATTTAAAGGGATATTTAATTTGAACCATTTATTAAACCTCTTATGTTAAATCTGATGATAGAGACATTATTTAGGGAAATTGACCATCCACATTAAAGAACATAATTTTAAAAGCTTCATCCTAAAATTTTATATCAAATAAATATTTATATTGAGAGATTCAAACTATTTTATCAAAAAATTTTGGACAGTTGAAATTAAAAAATTCAAGCTTTTGACCTAGTGGAAGCCCATCTAGTGTGCAAGAAGCCCAGAGGCCAAGCCTACTAGTAAAAGCCCATAATCCAAGCCCATAGAAACCTTAAGTAATAGAAACCCGCTTAGCCCACTAGCTTAGTCCACAGCATAGCCCACTAGTTTGACCCACCTAAGTTTAACCCAGTGCGCCTGGCCGATCAACAACCCATTGGCAGATAGCTGCTGACACTAAGGGTGTTAACGGATCGAGTTGAATGGGTTGGAGCCTAATTTTAATCCTAATTCATTTAATATATCTCAATACTAATCCATTTATTAACTCATTTAAAAAACTTCAAGCTTAATCCATTTACAACGCATTTAATAAACGGGTTAATAGATTGTGTTTATTACTAATATTAATGCTAAAAACCTTCAATAAAGTTTATAAAATTAAATAACTCAAAGTTAACATACCTGAATTTAATATATTTTGGCTTGAAAACATGAGCTCCAATCTCAAGTCATCTCTTTAATGTCAATTCCTGTTTCAAAATATAACATATTTTATTTCGATCAAACAATTCAATCAATGTTATAAATGTGGAACTCATAAACATACATTTGAGAAGAATCAAATAAGACTTCCATTAAGAAAGTAAGACTTTCATTATAATAAACTCAAACAATCACACTTCAAAAGTTTAACTATTACATATTGTTAAACATTATTATCTTAAAATACATAACAATAAGTAGAGTTCAAAGTTCAAACAACTTCAATCTAAAATTAAAAACAACAAATAATTGTTCTCTGCTCTTCAAACTTGATAGTTCTTCATCCATCTTCTCCTTTTTATGCAATATCATTTTAGTCCTGAAAATATATAGTAAAATGAAATAGATATTAGAAAATAATTAAACATAAAAAACTAATTTGTAAAAGATTAAAGAACTATATAAGCTGTCTAAATTTTTATTATTACCTTAATTAAGATCCGACTGTTTGAGAAAATCAATACTCGTCTTAAGATTAATAGAAGTTGTTATAGCTGCAAAATTATTGAAAAATGTCAATCAATATGTGAACAGAAAAAAAATAGTATGGTATAAAATACGAAAATCAGTTAAAAAGATAAAAAGTAATTACTTGATTTAGTTGTTTCAATTTTTGTCAAATTCTCCTTAACTCTTAGAGGTTGTGGTGATACTTTGATCCAATCTTTTGTATGTACCAAAATCTCCACAAGTCGTGGTGTTAAAGAGCTTCTGAATTGATCAATGACACATCCACCTATGCTAAAAGTTAATTTCAAAGCAACTGTAGACACTAGAATTGCCAAAATATCTCGTGCTATATGAGATAATATTTTGTAGTCCTTATTTTTAGACCACATGCCAAAATATCAAACTCAGGTGCCCTATTCACACTCACTTCTTCTAGATATTGATCCACTTCTATTTTTGAGTGTTCATGCTTTGAGAACCAATCACATTGATACCATACATCATCTTCACCAACATCTTTCGAGTTTATATTAACCTCCTCCACCTCATCACTATTGTCATATTTAGATACAGTCTTACAAAGCCCAGTTTCATAAATGTTATACAACTCATACAATTTTCCTTCATTTTCTCACCAATTTCTAATGCTTTCTCTAATTCATGACTCATTTCATAACACCATTCAACATATTCTATTTTGTATCGTTGATCTAGCACCACAACAATGATTAATAAAATGTTTATCTTCTCAAAAGCCCTCTAATACTTATCAAATTTGTCTTTCATTTTTACAGGCATTTGTCTAAGGTTTATATCAGGTGACTTTTAAAGATAGAGTAAGAGCCTTTCAATCTTACGAACTTCAACAAAATAAATATTTGAAGTGCAATACAAAGAACTAGATGCACAAGTAGTGATGTGATAAAACTTCTCTAAAAATTTACAAATTACTCTATTATTCTCCCAATCTTCATCAGTTAGAGGACTATTTGATCTAAAAATACTATCTTTAGCAGCAAGACAATCAAATGTCCTTCAATATTTTAAAGCAGATTCCAACATTAAATATGTAAAGTTACAACAAGTTGGTACATCCAAGCATAGAGAATGTTTTCATGTAATTTTTTCCTCAATGCACATTTTGAATTTTTGGAGCCTATTTGAAGAACTTTTTACATATCTAATAGCAAACCGGATTCGAAGTATTGAATCTTTGATTTCATCTGTATCATTTTTGAGAATTAAATATATAATATGTGCAGCACATCTAACATGAAATATTCCCTACTACATAGTAAAACATTCTTTTCCCAAATTCATTATAGCAACATCATTGAAAGAAGCATTATCCACAATAATAGTGTAGATTTTCTTAATGCTCCAACTTTTAAGACCCAACTCAAGAGACTGTGCAATAATATCTCCGGTGTGTGGGGATGGGAGAATACAGAAGTAAATAATCCTCTTTTGTATCTTCCACTTTACATTAATATAATGTGCGGTAAGACATAAGTATCCTTAATTTTGGTTGGAAGTCCATAAATCAATAGTCAAGGAAATACGATTAACTGATTGTTGAAAAAAACTTTTTAGCTTTTTCCTTTCTAACATATAAATATCCACACAATCTTTAGTAATTGTAACTCTTATGACAATGTTAAATCTTGGTTGCAAAGATTTACAAAACTGACGAAGGCCATTCTTTTCAACAAACTTAAAAGGTAATTCATCCTCAATGATCATGCATGTCATTGCCATCCTAGAGAATTCTTTATCAAATTTTCAATTACTTAAAATATTTTCATCACTTCCTGATCCTACACTAATTGAAAATGTCAATAATTGCTATTTTTATCTCTATCACCATGGGAATACTTGGGGCATTGAATATTCAAGTGTCTTTTAAGTGTCGTTGTACCATAACCACTGTTATATTCATACGATTTCTTACAATAGTTGCATTTACATGTCCCTAAAAGCTTTCCATTTTCATCTTTATCTTTAGTAAAATATTTTCACACTACTGAAGTTAACTTCCTAACCCTTGTTGCCTAAGATTTAATCATAGATGATGAAGCAACTTTGATTTAGGCGTGGATTGATTAATTTCCATACACTCTTCTGCCATAAGCAATACCTAATTATATATCAGATGCAGCAAGAAAAAGCATAAATTATACAACCATGACATGATAATGTAATTTGTATGAAACAATCATAATTTCTAGTATTCATAATTATTTGATTGTTCACATGTTAACACAGGGCCATCAAAGGAGAAGCTTCAAAACAGGAAAAATATATATACCTGTGGCAATGTCAGCATGTTGGATAACAGCAATATTTCATAAATGAATAGCCACCTAGCCAAAGATCTAAGAAAAGCACTTGGAGAAAATTAGAATTGCAAAGTGCAGACTAGCCTTTGGGCCTTCTGTTCTGCAGCTTCTGCTCGCCAGACATAGCTACACCCTACAAGCGGTAGGTTGCTGTCTTGCTGAGGTAGAGGCAAAGAGCCGCCGACCTCACGATCGTTGACCAAAATTTTTGTCTGAAAAAGCTTCGAGGGTTCCTTGAATGAAGGGTGGCAACCCACGCCTCTAGGATGGATGTAGATTATGCAGAGAGAGCCCTAGTGATGTGGCTGTTGAAGCTCGCAAGGGGCGTGTAGAGAGAAAAAGAAACAAAGGGCCTGGAGAAAGCTGATTATTAGCACATCGTCTCCGCAGCAAGATCAACCTTTTCATGTTCCTGACATCGAACCTGCCGCCTCAGCAGCGGCGCCTATCCTTTTCAATCCTTCCATGGAAATATGAGGAAAATCAGGAATGAGGGATAAGAAGGTTGTGCTGCCTGTGCGCCCCTACAGGAACTAACACGAAAGCCACATGATGGTGACGACGACAACGAGAGCTTACAAGAGGAAGAAGATGGCTTACTGGTGGCGAGGCTAGGGCATGAAAGGGGAGCGGCAGAGCGGGAATGAGTGGTGGCCGCTGTGCAGAAAATCGGGATTATGACTTACGAGGGAGGAAATAACTTAGGGTTGTGCCTGTGTGCCTCTGCGAGAATGACCTTCAGGTTGTGACTTTGGTCTGATGGGGTGCGTACTGGAAAATGGGACCCGGCACTAACAGGGCCCACATACGTGGTTGGTGGGGATAAGGGAGCGGGAAGGGTAGGGGCGTAGGGCTGAAAAAATTTCAAATGACACATATATATTATATAATATATTATATCTAAATGTGTTGGACGAGCTGGACAAGTTGGACGGGTTGAACAGGTTATATAAACGAGTTAGAAGAGTTAACAGGTTGCGAAGCCTTAACCCTAATCTAATTATTTAATTAAATAGTTGAACGAGTTGGCGGATCATAAATCATTTATTCAAAAATCTCAATCCAAATCCATTTATAAATGGGTTGGATGGACGGGTTGGCGGGTTGACCATTACCGTTAGCACCTCTAGTTACATTTAGATTTCTCTAATGATGAAAGAAAATTCTATGTTGTTAGGCATCAATTAGCTATATGAATTATATTTCAGGGATATGGAGGTAAAAAGCGATTCTATGGTCCTCATAGATTTCCCCACAAATGCTAATCAGATGTTGTCAACTGTCAGAGTATTTATAAAGTGATTCAAGTTGATTGCTTGAAATTAAGAAAATTTCTTTCATTCATCCGCTTCACAATGACAATCAAGCAGTTCATTCTCTAGTTGATTATGCATCATTAAATTGTAAAATCAATTATAGATGGTGGAGAAGGCCATTGGATAGTATTCTTGAGAAGTTTTCCAAGGATCACACATTTTTTAATGAATAAAATATTGATGCACTCTTTTTCCATTTTTCATTTTGGCAATGATAACATGAAAAAGGTCTTTTAATGGTTTCTAACATTACCTATTTTCATATATGGATGTATGTTGGTCTAAAAGATGGTTTACCAATTAGGAGCGTTAACGGATTGAGTTAGACGAGTTAGAGATGAATCCTAATCCTAGTTCATTTGAAAAATCTTAACTCTAATTCATTTACTAACCCATTAAAAAATATCAATTCTAACTTATTTACAATTCATTAAGTAAATAGGTTAGGGGGTTTTTAATGGGTTGTATATATATATGTTACAAACAAGTCAAAATCAAACTAATTTAAAGTTAAGTATGTATTGTTTATAATTATCGTGTTGAATTGATCTACACCAATAGGATACGTGCATGGTCTGATCTTCATCAAGAAAGGGTGTATATTCAATGCGTCCGTACAAAAAAGGGACTCGACAAGATAAAGAAGGGGACACAATAATATAGTTAGAAAAGAGAAAAATCAAAGATGGAAAGGGAAAGATAAAGAAAAGAGAGAGGAAAGAAAAAAGGAAATAAGTAGAGAGATGGAGACATGGATATTAAAGAGGGAGGGAGAGAGAAAGATCAAGAGTAATAGAGAGGGAAGAAGAATCTTATCGACAACATTCACAAGTGGTGGTAGGGATAGAGATAGTAATGTCATAGCAAGTAGCAAAGAAGACGTTGTAGAGTCGTAGACGGAATGAGAAAAGTAGAAAATTGTAATGAAAAAAATAGATTTAGGGTTTATGAAATATATATACTCTATCTTAACCGGTTGTAAATGAGTTAATGGGTTAAATGGGTTGAAAAATTGGTCATTGAGTTGTAAACTCTCAACTTCAATTCATTTATTTATATAAATGGTTAAACAGATTGACGGATTATAAATCATTTATTCAAAAATCTTAACCCAGACTATTTATAAATGGATTGGATAAGCTGGTTAACAAGTTGACTATGACCATTAATACTCGTACTACCAACGGAATGGAAATGTTATTTCACTACGCCCCCACCCCCTCAGTGCAAAGAGATGTATATAAGGTGCATCACTATAACCATTAACGGATCTACAGATAGCTGAAGGTATTGGATATGGCTTACAAGGATGTATGGAGATCTACAAAGCATTGTGTCTCCATTATAAATTTCAAAGAAAAATAATTTAAAATTGAAAAAAGATATTGAATTTTGAAAAGAATTTTAAAGTGTTTATTTTCTTTGAAAAAGGAGTGTACATGGACATCTCCATGCACTTGCCTTAGCTATATTGAAACATTGCCTATTCACAAAATTCAATAAAGTTATAGAAAATCATCTAGTACTTTTGTAATTATAATACCTAGGTTCATGACATCAAATATAACTTTTAAATGGATATTAAAAAAATGAAATATAGGTGGCATGGACACATACATGCATCCTTTTCATGTTTCTTATCTTAAAATATTTTCTTTAACTTTAAATAATTTATTATTCTTGCTTATAGGGTGCGTTTGGCAATCCATAAAACATGTCAACTTAAAACTTTTCAATCTAAAACTTTTCACTCTCCATCACTATCATATTTTTTAATCATTTTTTCATATTTTCCTATACAACTACCCTACTTTTCAATCATTTCTACACAATTATCCACACAACTAACCTATCTATTTTAACTTTATCCTCTTTACTACTTATCATTACCCCTATCATATCACATCATTTGACAACTTTTACTCCTCAAAACTTTTCATCAAAAGTTTTATTCATTACCAAACACACCCATAATATTAAAAAAAGTTGATTGGCAACATAAATAAATGTACATGGATAAATATGAGTCTAAGAAGCGATTTTATGTAACCTTGCTCATTTTTATCACGTTCATGGTGGAGAAAAATTCACTCGGCCAATTATATTTAGATAATTAATTCAGTTAAGGAATTAAGTTTCATTCAAATTAAAGATAATGCTAGGATATTGGCTTAAAGCTATATATCCATATTGTTGGTCCCTAGTTTATGGCTTAACTCAAGAGGGGAGGGGTAAATTGGGTTTATAAAATTCTTTTAGATAATCCCGAATACAGCCCTTGTTATGATCTAACCCCTTGAAGCAAATAAAACAGAAATTTAAAAGCAGCAAACAAAACACACAAATTATAGTGGTTTGGGACAACTTTCCCTACTCCACTCTTCCAAGATCACACCGTTGTGACTTGGGTTCCACTATGTATTTCACAAAATACAATAGAGCCTCTACTCTCTTCTAAATTCACAGCTCTAGGAGGCTTAAAACAGACTTAGCACAAGTAGGTGATGAGTATCACTCCAATCACACACTACTTTGCTTTCGCTTGATCTTAGTTACCAATACTAAATCAAGTTCAATATAATAGGAAAAGTAATAAAGAAAGTTTCTACACGTTACTGTTGTGTAGAGGCAGATTTAGCGCGGAGAAGAACTTGTGAAGAAGACTAAATGATTCAGCAAGCAGTTTTTAACGGTTTTAGTACAGAGTTCTTCTTCTGGATGTTGGCTTGATCACTTAATGCTCTTAGAGATGAGAGTTGTACTCAATCAATGAAGTTTCAGCTACCCTTAACGTCTATCTTGAATGCTTTATATAAATGACGAGAGTATTCAAACGTTTGGAAGTAGGTGGTGCGCATTAAATGTGCCAACGTTCGAATATTTTCGGCCATTACGAGCCAAGTCGCAGGTGGAGTCAACTTCGGGTGCAACTTCACCCAAGTCGCAGACTGGAGTCGACTTCGAGTGCGACTTTAGTCTTCAACAAGCTTTTCAAATTCCTCTTCAGTTGACTTGGTCCTGAATTTGACTCAAGTCGCAGGCGAAGTCAACTTTGAGTGCGACTTCACTTTCTGTACTTGCTTGATGAACTTAAAATCTTTGAAAATGACCTTGGTTGCTTAATATTCTTTATATTAATTTTTCTTCCACCGATTTCTTTTATTTGGAGTTCAATATGATCATCTTTTCTTGAAATTTTTTAACTTCATGTCTTGAAGTTGGAATGCTTGAATCTTAAATTTCATAGAAATGTCCAAATGAGTATTCCTTGATTTGTTCATGTGATTCTACTTGTCTTGGACTTGATTTATCTTCATTTCTATTCCAAGTCGAATGTTTGGGTTGTCTAACTTCGTTCAAGTTGTATGCGAAGTCAACTTGGGTATGCGACTTCGCTTTCGGAATTTTCAAATTCAATGTTGGACGTTTTGGGTTCTTCGAAGTCGATACTGGAGTCGACTTAGTCTGCGACTTCATCCAAGTCGTATGCGAAGTCGACGTTAAGTGCGACTTCGGCAGCTCTTGCTCTTTAGTTTCAGCACTGGCCATGAAATCCCATTTGAAGTCGATGCTGGAGTCGACTTGGGTCTACAACTTCACCCAAGTCGCAGGTGGAGTTGACTTCATCTACGACTTCGCTTGTCATTGTGCCCAAATTCAGCGCTGGAAGGTTTTTTCCGTTTGAAGTCCCATCCGGAGTCGACTTGGGGATCGACTTGACCTAAATCGATGCCTGAGTCGACTTGGGAATCGACTTGACCTGTCAGACTTCATATTTTTCATTTTTATATCCTTAAACATTTCACAAAACATGTTAGTAACCAAATCTTACTCAAATTGAATTGTTAATTATCAAAACATAAACTTTGCTTATTTTGCCATTGATTCCAACACATGTATATATTATAAAAAATGCTTTAGTACATTTCCATATGCATTAGAATGTAACAACACTCTACAGAATTATTTGTCCATATTATATAATAGTGATACTTTAGGAAGAATTAAAAATATAACTTTAAAATTTATATTTAACATTATACTATTTTATTACATTGATTTGACACATTTTTAGATGGAGCCATGCATAATAATAGTAGATAAATGATGAAATTTTCAAGATAATATAAATAATATTAAATATAATAGTTAAAGTAAAGTTATTATCAATAATCAAGGTAAGGAAAATAAATATGGTTACATAGAAGTGAATATCATGGAAGTAGAACTCCATAAATACACTGGATGAAACTCAATTTCTATATAAACTCATCCATTTTCCGATATATGATTGATTGGCAATCCACTCCCCTCATTTTATTTGAGATTGTTTGTGCTATCATATACCTATCTTATGCGTAGCATGATTGTGCATAGGTCACATATAAAAATATATAAATTCAACATAATAAAATAATTTGATGCTAAATATTAATTTTAGAGTTATACTATCATGATCATCATTAATATGTAGATAAATTATACGATAAAATATTACTGTCCTAATAATATGTAAATGGATTTAAGAATTTTATAATTTATAAATAAATATATTTAAAAAGTGACCAAAAATATTTTTAATTTGGATAATATTGATCTCATAGCTAAATAAATGTTGTAGCATACAATAGAGGAAACAAATTTTCACTATGTTGAAGATACATTGTCAAATTTAGAAGATCTTGTTTAGCTTATATAGGCAAAATAAATTTTGTGATTATATTTTGCTTCCTAGTTTAAAATTCATATTTCATAGAAAACTTAAGCAAATATTTTGGGTTAATTTTGTAATATTTAGAAGATATAGAATCTTTTCTGCATTTTGTGCATGGTTTACAAAGTTCGATATTTTTTAAAGAAAATATTTTCAATTCCTCTCATATTGATGCATACACTTGAAAATTTTGAAAAACTCTCTCCCTAAAAATTTTGAGATGAAAGGTTTGGAAGATCTTTAATATTTTCTTGGTATTGAAGTGATGAAAGAAGATTTTTTATATTTTAAAAGAAATTTGCTTTCTGATTTGCTACAAAGTTTTAATTTTTTTAGGAATGAAGCCGGTGTTTTATCCCACTTGAAGTGAACCATAAATTGTCAAAAAATAAAGATGAACCACTTCAAGATGCACATGCTTATAGAGAAATTATTGGCAATTTGATTTGACCATCACATGTACTGATCTTGCTTATCCAATAGGAATTGCCAGTTGATCTGTGTAGCAACCAAGGAAGCCACATATGGATACATCAAATGATATCTTAAGGTATGTGAAATCCATAGTTAATGAAAGTATATTTTATAAGCAGGGTGCACCCGTGGAGCTTGCAGGCTATCATACTTCAAACTGGACTGGAGATCTAATAAATCACCATTTTACTTCAAGATATTGTTTCAGTGTTGGTTCGAGAAGTATTTCTTGATGAGTAAGAGTGTGTTTGGTTAGAGGTAAAACTTTTGATGAAAAGTTTTTGAAGTAGAAGTTGTCAAATTAACAGAAAATGATGTGATATAATAGGAGTAATGATGAGGAGTAAAGAGAATAAAGTTAAAATAGATAGGTTAGTTGTATGGGTAGTTGTGTAGAAATGATTGAAAAGTAGGGTAGTTTGTACAGGAAAATGTGAAAAAATAATTCAAAAATAGAGTAGTTATGGAGAGTGAAAAGTTTTGAATTGAAAAGTTTTGGTTGACATTTTTTTGCCCCAAACAAACGCACCCTAAGAAACAATCTACTATTACTTTGTCAGCTATAGAGGTAGAATATTAAGCAGCTATGTTAACTACATTTGAGAGTGTCTGGTTAACAAGACTATAAGGGCATCTTGATCAAAATGTGAAGGTTCTTATTTCTCTCAGAAGTGAGAATATCATTTCTATCATGCATAAAATCAAGTTTTTCATGCTTGTACTAAGCACGTGGAAATGTATTACCACTTTGTTCATGAGAAAATGCTATGTAAGGAAATTGATCTCATTCATGTGCTTGCTACGATCAATTGGTGGATGTGTTGACTAAAGCACTCAGCATTCGGAAGTTTGGAAGCTTCAAAAACTCTCTCAATATGGTTAATATGAACAAGACTTTATTTTGTCATAAAAAAAATATGAACAGGGCTTGACAACAAGAGGAAATGTTGAAAATACATTTTCAAATTTAGCAGATTATGTTTAGTTTATATATGGGCATAATAAATTATTTAATTCTATTTTGTTTTCTAGTTTAAAAGTCAAATTTAATTAGAATATTTTATAGAATATTTTAGTGAATATTTTTTGTTGATATTGTAGTATTTAGAAGATATAGAATTTTTTTTTAGTTGCTTAACTCCTAAGTATTACATGTATAAATTGTTGGCTAAGGGTCTTAGTTTTACAACACACAACAATAAATCAGCTTTATGAAATTTCTTTCTTTTTTCGGTTCTCCTAAGACACCAATTTATCATCTATGCTTAAGTCACTATAACCTTAAAATATCAATAATCAAGATTAAAAATATGGATAGAATTACATGAAATTTCTTGTGAACATGACTCAATATAATAAATGTTCTAGATACAAAAAAACTATTTTAAAATAAGAAAACCAAGGATGTGGGATGCAACCCGGGTGTAGTTGATCATTATCTTTTGAAAATAATTGTGAATGTTACGGAGAAGAATACAGAAACAAATTAGAGGTTCATATTGGGTAGAGTCTACCTATTACCTACTCCTAACCTCATTCTTTTTTATTGTTATATTTACAATTCATCTTAAAGTACATTTTCTACCTTGCTTAATAGATTTTTATCCCAAATAGTAAGAAATCATACCCGTCCAATAAATGCAAGACAAGTGCTCCCCATCTTGATTCCAACCAAGGTCAATTAGTACAAAAACAAGGATGTCATCTAGCGAGTTACACCCTTGGCAAATTTTTAGTTGGGTTGAATAGTATTTTCATAATTTGGATAGGACCGAATTGAAAATTCTAGCTTGAATTCAAAAATTGGGTCAACGCACCCTACACATATTTATTCATTAAAAGATTATAAGCATATTTTTATCTTATTCTCTCTTCTAAATTTTTGGGTTATTTATGGTTGACTTTATTCTAATTTAATTTTTAAAATTATATTTTGTTATAATTAATTTTTAAAACGACATTTTAACAAATAAGTGTTTAACATAACGTAAATTTCAATATTAACAAATAAGTGTTTAACATACCGAAAATTTCAATATTGACCAAAGATTTCAACTCAGGTTACTTACCCAAATTACAAATGGAATTATCAACCAGGCATGTTTTGTCAACTGGCCTCATTACATTTGTCGCATATTTATGTTTTTTGGTTAATAATGCTTTAATTTTACCAATTATTTAACATAATGTGACTTTATATTCCATAAGTAAATATTTTTTTAAAACTATCATACTTAATCTCCATTTTCAACCCAAAATACCAATTTGAAACAAATCCAATGTTGTTGGGTCGGGTCGCCTTGTCCCCTCCGAGTATAAAATGCAAGGTTTGACGGCTAACTTTCAAAATAGGGTTGGATCGAATTTGAACTTGTACATCATGCACCTATTTTCACCTCTTTAGAGAACCGTTGTAGCCCGGGTCAACGGTGTGCCACACGTTGCAGATTTTAATCCTTCAACCCTTTCAAATATTTTCAAAAGATATATAAACTGTTCTAAAAACTCTAAAATCGGATAATCACGTAGGTTATCAGAAAATGATATGAATTGAAATGTGCACATCATATTTTTATTCTTTTAAAGCTATTTTACTATTGTATCTAATCAAGAAAAAACCTGTTTCAACATTTCTGATTATGTACATAGAATTATATAAAGCATCCACTGTCATAAAATGCTTTGAACGTTAAAAACTCTCCTGATATCAACAATTTTTGTCGGCATGTGTTTTTTAAATTTAAGAGTTTATTTCACTACTTGGATGATCAAGTGGTTGATGTGCGTGTATAAGGGTATTTACGGTGGAAAGTAAAGTTGTCCTCCGTCAATTGCCAAGTCACCAAAGGGATGACATGATAAAAAATAAAAAAAATAGCAGTTTATATATTGTTTGAAAATTTGTGGAAGGATGGGATGATTAAAATTTGTGATACCTACTATCATGGAGGTTACAGACACCAGGTTGAAGATAACATTATCATCCATTTTGGGCACACTTTAATGGTTAAATTGAAATTAAATCTGTTCAATTTGTCTAGTATTATTTTGTTTATAATAGTAACAAAAGTCATTTAAGCAAAAAATCGAACATGTAGGGGCTTTTGCAGACGCACCTACACGATTGAGGCAAAATTGCATGCATCTCATCGCTTTTGTAAACTTTGCAAATCCTTGTATACAAGTTTACCAGAAATTGTAGGCACACCTACAAACCCTAAACGCTTTTAAAATGACAAAAATAACCCTGTAAATAATAAATGAAAATATAAAAATTCCTTTAAATATCAAAATTTAATTTAAAAATATTTCTCACATTAAACGAATTCATTTAGCGTAATTAGGAATACTTCAAAAAATTAGCATTTTAAAGCTTTCATCTTGTATTTTTTATAAACAAAAAATACATTTAAAATACAAAAGACTTTTTTTACTTATATTCTTCATAGATTTATTTAATGGAACAAACATTTTCAAACGACAAAAATTTTTGGTACTTCGAAGTCTTTTTCTTATTTTTTTCGAATTATTATTTAGTAGATTATTTTATTATTTATCGAAGATTTAGGGCTTGGAGATATGCCTACGATTTCCAACAAATCTTATAAATATAAATGAGAATTTTGACAACTTCACGAGATGCTTTGAAATCGGCCCAACCCCCGTAGGTGCAAGTAGCCTTACGATCTTTTACGACTGAACACATGGGGGCACCCATACGTCTGGCCCAAAAACATATATTTTTTATTTTTTATTTTTTCATGGACAAGTAAAGTTGTATTAAATTTATAAACTAAGTTTTACCATTTTTAGATTTTTTTAGGTATTTGTTTTGGATTTTTAAACATAGTGGTATTTCCATAATTGTTTGTCTCAAATAATTACGAAAATGCCACTGAGTTTAAAAATCCAAAACAAATACTTAAAAAAATTCAAAAAATGGTAAAACTTAGTTTATAGATTTAATACACCTAGCTTTACTTTTCAATGAAAAAATTAAAAAAAATATATGTTTTTGAGTCAGACGAATGACCGCTCTCATGCATTGGGCCTTAAAAGATAATGCCTTGTGCGAGCAGAAAGACAAAAAAATTTTCTACCTCTTGCCAAACATAGAGGTGACGTCTGTATATCTATGAATAGTCATCATAAACATTTTTAAATTTTTTGAAAATTTTTAATAAAACTATTAATCTAGAAATATATTATACTAATTTTGAAAATATGTATGTATTTATTTTATATTTTTTAAATATAGGGGTATTGGGGTCATTTTTACCCTTAAGAAAATAAACACAATACCCTGTGCATAAAATATAAATATATATCTATTTAAAAGTAGCAAAACTTAGTTTGTAGATAATATATACATATATTAATAGTTTTACTTAAAATTTTGTAAAAATAGTAAAAACAAATATTTCAATCTAGTGTAAGATGGGGCTATTTCAAACTAGTTTAAGAAGATCACAATCCTTTTATGGGAACATGCTCCTATGCTCCCGAGAGCATGCCCCGGGCGTATACACCTATTTTTTTATTTTTTTTGAAAATTTTTTCATAAACTTGTTAGCTCAAGTGTATTTAACCTATGTATCCATTTTTACCATCTTTGGAGATTTTTAGATTTTTTATTTTTTATTTTTGAAAATCAGTGGCATTTTAGTAATTTAAAATTACCTAAAATGCCACTAATTTTCAAAAATCAAAAATAAATATCCAAAATACTCCAAAAATGGTAAAAACTTACACACATATTAAATACACTTGGGCTAACAAGTTTATAAAAAAAATTTCAAAAAACTAAAAAATAAGTGTATGCGCTCGGGAGCATAAGATCTTTCAATAATTTACAATGATCATTGTAACAAAGGCCCCATCATTGAATTAAGAAAAAAGATTACATGACAATAAATTAGCAAGTAGACAATATATGAAAAGAGAAAAGACATAAATGGCCTTGATTAGAAAATTTCGAATAGGTGAACAGGATAAGCCGAGTGGACTATTTCAACAGAGATGCAATGTGCAGTTCAGGGTTTAATCTTATCATTTTTTATTTTCGAAAACTCTTATTCTATCATATTTTAAGTCGGATTGTATCTAGAACTACTCTATTCTTTTTGTTAATGTCAGCTCAATTTCGATTCTAGTTCGAAATTAGTTTTTTACATTAATTTTTATATTATCTTTAAAAATCATAATCCTAACATAAATTTTACTTAAAAACCTATAATTAATATTATAATAATAATAATATTTTAAAACACATTTATTAAAAACACTGAATAATAGAAAATTAAACAAATTTTCTATATTTTAAAAATATATTTCATATCTTTAAATATATAGTATATTATTTAAAAGAAATTTTCAATATATATTAAATATTTAGATTAATTCCAAATGTTCGAACCTTGAAACTTATCTTAATTATATTGGATATTTTTCTTTGAACCCACTCTACTTTATGGATAGAAAAATAAAAGCCTATTTTAATCATTTTAAAATATCCAGGGGATAGATCCATGATCGATATAAATGTCATTGCAGTGGACTTCTTGAAGCTAACAGATTGTTGTAAAAGGGTCTGAAAGCTGTAAAGAAATGTGTTAGCTTCAAATAACCTTTAACTTTTTAATTTAGGAGTTAATGCAGCCACAACACATCAGTGGAAACTATTTTTCAAAGTAGTCAACATGGGAACCTAGACGACACTTGATTAAGCACGTTTCAATGTCAAAATCTGTCATTTACTCATGAATACGGGCTATTGAAGTTTTACACAATTTTACTTATTTTTTTTTATTATTATTTTTTTTGATGAAAAGGATAGCCGCTGTCCTTACTCCCTCTCCTCTTGAGAGAGGGGAAGGATAGCAGAATCCGACAAATTCATTTTCAAAAAATTATCTGTACAGAGTTTTTCAATGACAGCTTGGGGTGGAACACCCCACCACGATAAATGGTCCGCATTTGAGGCGGAGACCAAATCAGCTAGGGAATGCGCGACGACATTTCCTTGCCTCAACACATGATGAACAAAAAAGAACTCATACACAGTAAGAATCGCTCTAATTTCATCAATCATGAGACCCACCGGGGATGAGATAGGTTCCTGGTTGGACAAAAAGTTGTAGCGCAGAAGAGAGTCAGTTTCAAATTGCGCCTGCGTGATGTTAAGTTGAATGACCCATTTGATTCCCAAAAGAAAAGCAGTCGCTTCAATAAGTAGAGGCTCTCTCGCCCCAGCCCTCTTCCATCCCCTTGCTGCAATAAAGGAACCCCTTGAATCTCTGATCACAGCGGCGCATCCAAATCCATCCCGATCCACAAGGCATCGGCCATCCGTGTTTATCTTAACAAAACCTCGAGGTGGTTTTACCCATCTGGTCTCCATGGCTCTATCGGACGGCTCCGTTTGTGTCAACAATTTTGCGGTGCGGTGTTGATTAAGATACTCTGTGCACCATGAAACAGTGCCTGCAAAATGTGGTTGAACACCCTCCTCTCTGAGCTTGTTACGGAGAAACCATACCCGCCAGCAGCATAGAATGAAGAAAGTTAGATCATCGTGCCTCTTGTCACGCACACAGGCCTCGAAGACCTCCATAACCGATAATCTAAGAGGGTCCCCTCTCGCAACTCTTCTACATATATCTCTGGTCGCATCACACCTGATGAAAAGATGGTTTGCATCTTCATTTTCCCTCCTGCAAAAAACGCATCTTAAGTCAATAGCAATTCCTCTACGGTTGAGATTTAGCAAGGTGGGGAGAACATCCTTTGCCAATCTCCAACCAAAGATGATGACTTTTGATGGAAGCTGCATTCGCCAAATTGCCTGAAAGATAGCCGCATGTGCCAACGAGTCATTCCCACCACATAGCTTCCTATATGCAGACTTTACCGTGTATGCCCCATTGGGTTCGTGAATCCAGAACATGCAATCGTCCACCGATCCCCTCGGAAGAGGAATCGAGTTAACTTCCGACCATCGGTCCTCACCCAAAGCCGCAACCACGCAGTCCTTATTCCATGATTTGGTAGCACAGTCAATGAGATAATTGACTGTCATGTCATCCGGCATAGAGGATGGGAGGGGTCCTGCTTTGTGTACTTTGTTCTCCAGCCAAGTATCGAAAAACACCTTAACCCGGTTCCCGTTACCGATCCGCCATCTACATCCCAGCTGGATGACATCTCTTGCTTTCAAAATGCTTTTCCAAGTGAAAGAATCCGATGGTTTCTCGTCGCAGTTCCAAACATCCGTATTCGGGAAGTATCTGGCTTTTAGGACTTTGTGACATAGGGAATGAGTAGATGTGACTAATCTCCATACTTGCTTGGCAAGAAGGGCAAAGTTGAAACATTGAAGGTCCCTGAAACCCATTCCTCTAATGCACTTGGGCTTGCACATCTCCTTCCAAGCCACCCAGCTCAGCTTCCTCTTTCCATTCTTCTCTCCCCACCAGAATTTGCTAAGCATGGCGTTGATGTCGTTGCACAAGGATTTGGGCATTAAAAAAATGCTCATCGCATATGACGGTATGGCCTGGGCAACAGCCTTGATTAGTACCTCCTTTCCGCCTCCTAATAGCAGCTTGCCATTCCAACCTTGAATATGCTTCCAGATCCGATCCTTAATGCCCCTGAAAAAGACCGATTTTGATCTGCCTAACCACGCTGGGAGTCCCAAGTATTGGTTTAGATCCTGTCCAGAAGAGCCCAAGAGCTAAAGTAACTGAGTTCTGGAATGGTGCCCAGTGTTTGGACTGAAGAAAACCACCGTTTTGTCCATATTTATCATCTGACCCGAGTGGCAGGCATATTTGTTCAGCACATCAAGTAGGCCCCTTACATCCGATTCAGTCGCCTTTAGAAAGATGATAGCGTCATCTGCGAGGAGTAGGTGGGATATCGTCGGTCCGTTGGTGTTGAGTTTAATACCATGAAGGGCCATGCTTGCAATAGCCTGATGAATAAGCCCCGACAGCCCCTCCGCACATAACAAAAAGAGGTATGGGAATAGTGGGTCACCTTGTCGCAAACCTCTCTGGGGTTAGAAGTATGACGATTTGAAACCGTTGATATTCACCCTGTATGAGATCGTAGAAATGCAACTCATAATCCAATTCACCCACACCGGACAAAAATTCATAGCAGTCATGACCTGTTTAAGAAAATTCCATTCGACTCTGTCATATGCCTTAGACATGTCTAACTTGATCGTCATCTCGTTCTTTTGCCCCAATTTCCTCCTGCGAATAGAATGGATTGTTTCGTAGGCAATAAGCATGTTGTCCGTAATCAGCCGTCCCGGGACGAAGGCGCTCTGTTCTTCCCCAATGACTTCGTGGAGAACAAGCTTGAGTCGATTAGCGAGGACTTTCGCCAAGACTTTGTATGTTACATTGCAAAGACTGATCGGCCTGAAATGAGAAAGGTATTGGGCTTCCGCCCTCTTCGGAATCAATACCAAAGTGGCGGCGTTGAGATCCCTTATGAGCTTCCGCATTTGGTCCGGGTCCCGTTCGTCTAAGAATGTCCTGCACCATTTGGTTATGTCGCTTCCCATAGTGTTCCAATACCTTTGGTAAAACCCCGCCGACAGCCCATCAGGACCAGGTGCCTTGGTAGGCCTCATACTTTTTACCGCCTTGATTACCTCCTCAGGCAGAATTGGTCGAGAGAGACAAAGCCTCTGATCGTTAGAGATTCTTCTGATAATAACTGACTCCACCCATGGCGACGCTGAGGGAGAAGAGGATGAAAAAACCTCAGTGAAATGCCTAACCACCATATCCATAAGTTTATCCTGCTCCCGAACCCATTTGCCATCCTGGTCCCGTAACACCTCAATGGTATTAGCTCTGCGTCTGTTGGAGGCAGCCCGATGGAAAAATCCGGTATTCCTATCACCCTCCCGAAGCCAGTGGGTCTTGGCCCTCATCCTCCATAACTGCTCTTCGTCCTCCAATAATAGATTAATCTGGAGTTTGAGTTTTTGCAAGGCTGCGTCCCTACGGTCGCTTGGATCCTCGCGTGAAAGGGCTTCGACCATTCTATGGTTCTGCTCAATCCTCCTGATATTTCCCCGTCTCCTTCGATTCCATATGGAGAGTTCCAATGCAGTCCATTCAGATTTCCAGCATGGTTCTTCCTGAACATTCATCCCCATCCTAGGCTGAGGCTCCCAGACTTGGTTGACAATCCTTGTGGCTTCTTCGTCCCTATTCCAAAATAATTCATAGCGAAATTCTCTTGGCGGTTTCCTTCTGTCGTGATTGGCCTCAAGAACGAGCATTAACGGGCAATGATCGGAAGTTAGAGCCTGTAAGTTGATAATTTTTACATGAGGGAACAAGTTAAGTCAGGATAGGGTGGACAGTCCTCTATCCAGTCTTGCTTCGACTCTGTCTTGTCCTCTTCTGTTGTTTCTCCACGTCATTAGAGCACCATTGAAACCCAAATCAATTAGATTGCAACAATCCAAGGCATTACGAAATCGGTCCAGTTGGGCCTGAGGCCGGGATCTTTTGCTGTTGTATTCACTGTGGTCCAAAACCTCATTGAAGTCCCCGATCACAAGCCAAGGGTCAGTGCATTCTGAGCTTAGTTGTGTGACCGTGTGCCAGCTATGATGTCTCTGATGAGCTTCTGGATGTCCGTAAAATCCCGTAAACCGCCATTCGCCAAAATTTGCGTCAATGTGGTTGTTTGAGAAGCTTCTGATACAAGCCGCCATGTTATTGTTCCATAATAGTGCCAAACCTCCCCTCCTACCCTGAGGGTCCACGGTAAAACACCCGTCAAATTTGAGTCTTCTCCGAATTCCATCCATCTGTTGTGCATGACATTTAGTTTCACAAAGGAAGACCAAACAGTGAGCTTTTTTCCTCACAAGGTCAAGGAGAGACCGAACTGCCCGAGGGTTCCTAAGCCCTCGATAGTTCCATGCGAGTAGGGCCATGTTAGATGAGGCGGGGCTGCGTGCTTTCCGCAACCCCCGCCTCTCCCATTTCGGAAGTTCCAAAGATCCTCCTTCATTTCTGTGCTTCCCCATGTACAACCCCATCGCAGGTTCTACCCCTTTTCTGGTAATCTGTCATTTGGGCATCCAGTAGAGCCCAATCTTCCTTCTCGTTCCTCGATCTGACCCTCTTCTTCCATTTTCCCTTCTTTTCCATAGGTCTCGAAGGGCCCCGTCCAATCCCGTATCTTTCCTCCCTTAGCCCAATCTGAACTTCAACCAGCCCCTCATCCTCCCTTTCAGCCAATTGCTTACTCACCCCCTCATTTTCCCCTTCCATTTTGTTTGAGCTCCTTCTTCTCATCCCCATTTGCACTTCTACATAAACTGCCCCATCTGGGTTCGTGTGCCTTCCCCATTCCTGCTGCCCCTTGTCAGGACTGGACTGGCTTCCGCCCCCCGCACTGCAGTCTAGCACACATGGTGAGAGGGCCGACGTCGTGATGCCATCAGCAGGCCACCGCTCCATAGGCTGCTGGAAACCTAGGAAGGAATGCTTTCGTTGCCTATCTTCGGCTTCAAGGATCGCTGGGTCTGCCTCCCGATTCAGTTTAGCATTCTTGAGGCTGCCTCCCCATCGTTAGGCCATGAATCTGCCCCCTGCAATGGTAGGTTCCGTTCAGCAGTCTTGAGTCTGCCTCCTCCATCATGAGGCCATAATGAATGTTCTCGTGGCCTATCTATGGCTACTTGGATCACTGGATCTGCCTCCTGCATTGGCCGGTTCAGTTTAGCATTCTTGAGGCTGCCTCCTCCATCGTGAGGCCATGAGTCTGCCCCCTGCATTGGCTGGTTCTGTTCAGCAGTCTTGAGTCTGCCTCCTCCATCGTGAGGCCATGAGGGACACATGTAGGAGGGCCGCTCGTAGGAGCGAGGGGAGCTCGTCTGTTGCCCCCCTTCTTCCAGTTCTCTGTCCCACCTGTTTGCACGTTTGCCACCTTCCAGGCCAGCTGCAATCCTCTCCTCTTGATCTCCTCTGATCGTGAGGTCCCCAATGTACTTAACAGGTGTAGCTCTATTGGTATTGTGGATATCGAATCTAGGCTTTAAGTGTTTGATTCCTGTTCTCAGCCAGCTGCCATAAGGCATCTCCTCTTTCGCCTGTTGCTGCTGCATCATTGTACCTTCCTTGCATTCCTTTTGGATATGTCCCATAACACCACACATGTAGCAGAACAACGGCAGCTTATCGTATTGAAACGATAACCATTGCTTCTGTTGGGAAGCGATTTGAATATACATGCCTCTTCTGAGAGGCTTTCGGCAATCAACGACCACCTTCATCCTGATTTCCGCTTCTGATACCTCCATTTCTGTCCAGCTTTCAAATGTTGTTCCAATGTGTGTCCCTAAGATGGTTTTGTCAATCATAAAGGGAATTCCAGAAATGTGCATTCTTAGCGGCGTTTTCACAAGCATGATATGTGCGATATCAATTTCTTCTTTCAGCTCCGAGATTAACACCAGCTGTCGTTCATACAGCCATGGACAGCCATTAACAACCCGGTTCTTATCCTCCAGCTCCCCCAAAACTACTTTATACGGATTCTCTCCCACTTCGTTAAATCGGCATGAGTGTTTCGGCCTCCACATTCTACGCATAATAGATTTAAAGACCTCTTTGTTATACGCCTTGGATGACCACAACGAGCACAAAATCGAGGCTTCTGATCCCGGGGAGACCTTTTTAATCGATGTGGTGGAAATCGCCAGCGTCTGGAGTTCCTCGCCAAGCAACATTCCGATGTTCGGATTCATGGAAAACACTCTGTTTCGTTCCTTTCTCGCCTGTGTATCGAAATTCCCCTGATTCGCCTGCTATCCCCTGCTATCAATTTTCTTCTGATCTCCCTTGTCTTCTCCCGCTACCGACACCCAGGTCCGAGCACACCGCCGATGTCTATCGGACCTACAGGGGACGGACCGTGTTTTATTTAGTCGCTACAATTTTACTTATTATTCATAGCAAATTGCACAATTTTATATTTTCGACAAATGCGAAAAGTAGAGTTTTTTGCAAATTCACTTGGGTATAGTAGTATAAGGTTTCTCTTATTATGGGACAGTTACCTTCTTGAGATTTCCCCTGTAATTTGCGTTTGAATTTCGGTGGAAATTTGTTTATCAATTTTAAAAGCTACTTTTTTTATGAAATTTTAAAAGCTAGTCTTGTAATAGTCTTGTTGTTAGACAATCCTAACTGGGACGCAATCCAGTGCACCCGGGTGCATTCAGCCTCAATGCACCCGGGTGCACTACACCTATTTTTTTTATTTTTTTTTGAAATTTTTTTTATACAATGGTTAATCTAGGTTTATTTAACATATGTATCAATTTTTACTATTTTTGGAGACTTTTATATATTTTTTTTAGATTTTTTAAAATCAGTGGCATTTTCGGTAATTTAAAATTACGAAAAATGCCACTGATTTTAAAAAATCTAAAAAAAAATCTAAAAATCTCCAAAAATAGTAAAAATTGATACATATGTTAAATAAATCTATATTAACAGCTTCATGAAAAAAATTTTAAAAAAAAATAAAAAAAATAAGTGCAGTGCACCCGGGTGCATTGAGGCTGAATGCACCCGGGTGCACTGGATTGGGTCCCATCCTAACTGGGTCAATGATACCTACTCTAGCGGAGCGCAATTCAGTGCACCCGGGTGCATTCAGCCTCAACGCACCCGGGTGCACTGCACTTATTTTTTTTTATTTTTTTTTGAAAATTTTTTCATGAATCTATTAATATAGGTTTATTTAACATAAGTATCAATTTTTACTATTTTTGGAGATTTTTAGATATTTTTTTTAGATTTTTTAAAATCAGTGGCATTTTTCGTAATTTTAAATTACCGAAAATGCCACTGATTTTTAAAAATCTAAAAAAAATATCTAAAAGTCTCCAAAAATAGTAAAAATTGATACATATGTTAAATAAACCTATATTAACCATTGTATATAAAAATTTTCAAAAAAAAATAAAAAAAAATAGGTGCAGTGCACCCGGGTGCGTTGAGGCTGAATGCACCCGGGTGCACTGAATTGGGCTCCTACTCTAGCCGCACCATAGTTACAGGCGCCATGATCCGGGACTGTTCCTAGTCCACAGCCTGTTTTAATCCGCATCCAGAAAAGCATCCAACCGACCGGGTTGCGCTTTGCACATGCTTCGAGTCAATAATTTAAGACGACCAATGGCACACCGCCCCAAGACCAATAATTTTAAAAAAGAAAAGAAGAAAGACTACACAGCTGTAAGTCAGAAAACATGCGAGACCTGAAAGGTTGAAAGACACTAGTGGTTTGCGCATGCATCGAGTTGTGCGGATGCCATTAGCTTTTATCAAATCATCGAATCTTTATCTTTTAAAACTATTTTGTCACTATTACCTAATTCCTAAAATGTATAGGCCCGTGAAAATTTAAATAGAAAGATGTATGATAGTAGGATTGTATCAATAATTCATTTTACATAAACGGGTAAACAGTGAAAAATGAGACGGTAAAATAAGTGCTTATCATTTCAAACTTAACATTTGAAGTGCTAATTAACGGTTGCTGAATGCTGATGAATCCTCCATTAATCTATTCAGTATATACACCGATGAATTGCAACAATAGATTATAGATTTACAGTGGCTATTCCGGTGGACTTAGGTTGTATGCTTTTTGGCGCATATATTTATTTTTTTATTTTTTTTTGAAAATTTTTTCATAAACTTGTTAACCTAAATGTATTTAATCTTTGGGTAAATTTTTACCATTTTTGAAGTATTTTAGATATTTATTTTTTATTTTTGAAAATCAGCGGCATTTTAGATAATTTTAAATTACTAAAATACTACTAATTTTTAAAAATAAAAATAAAAATCTAAAATACTCCAAAAATAGTCAAAATTGATACATACGTTAAATATAATTTGGCTAATAAATTTATGAAATTTTTTTTTAAAAAATTAAAAAAGATAGGTGTATGCGCTCGGGAGCATGATGCTCCCGGCAGCATACAACCGAAGTCCATTCCGGGGCCTACTAACATTTTTAGTTTTAGACTGAGGAATGATTCGCTTGCTTTTGAAAATTACTGTGTTAAGGCCAATCCCCAAAACAGTGCTTGCAAGCAACGCAAACTGTCTACGAGGTTAATAAACGCTGCGCGTGTTAGTCCAAGCACAAAACCGTGCAAGGTTGTTAGCAGTCAAGAGGAAGATTCACAGGGAGAGGAGAGAAAAGAAATGGCAGAGAGTGCTGTGAGCTTCTTGCTTGAATACTTGGGGCCTTTGCTTGATCAAGAGGTGAAACTGCTCAAGGGGATTCGTGGGGAAGCTTGCAGGATCAAAGATGAACTGGAGAGCATACGGTGTTTCTTGAGGGATGCTGATGCAAGGGAAGAAAGCAGTGAAAGCATCAAGAACTGGGTGAGGCAGGTAAGAGCAGTAGCTTATGAAACCGAAGATATTCTTGACGAGTTTATGATTCAGATGGGTCAACACGATGACACAAGAGGTGTCTTTAGTAGTTTGAGAAAAGCGGCTTACTCCATGAAGCAGCTGAAGGCTCGCTGGGGAATTGGCAAACAAATACAGGACATCAGAATTCGGCTTTCAGACATCTCAAGGAGGAAAGACGATTATAATTTCAGCAGGACGGAGCAGGGTTCTACTAGTCTAAGCAACTCAAACGAAGCATATGATCCTCGAATGGCTGCTCTTTTCACTGAAGCATCCCAACTTGTGGGTATTGATGAGCCAAGAAGTCTGCTGATTGAGTGGTTACTGAATGGAGTGAAGAAACTCTCAATCATTTCAGTAGTTGGAATGGGCGGTCTTGGTAAGACGACACTAGTAAAGAAAGTCTATGACGATGAGCAGGTAAAGAAACACTTCGAGACATGGGCTTGGATCACCGTGTCACAAACTTTCAATAAAAATTATCTTCTCCAAGACATGATCAGACAATTCTATATGGTGAATCATGAACAAGCTGTCTTTGCAGTTGATCATAGAAAGACAGAGATCCAGCTAATTGAAGAGCTACGTGATTATCTCCAGAGCAAAAGGTTTGTGATTGTTGTTGATGATGTATGGGGTGTTGATTCGTGGAAATTCCTCAGTTTAGCATTACCAGCTCGAGAAAATAGAAGTCGTGTGATTCTCACTACACGCAGGGTTGACATTGCGTCTGCGTGTTGTGCTCAACCTTCTGATCAAATATATGACTTGCAGCCTCTTGATCAGATGAATGCATGGTCTCTCTTTTGCCGAAAGGCCTTCCAATCAAATGAGGAGAATCATTGTCCTCCAGAATTGGAGGAGCTTGCCCGAGGTTTTGTTGGAAAATGCAGAGGTCTGCCTCTTGCAATTGTGATGTTGGGTAGCCTCCTCGCAGCCAAGGATCAGAGGTATGTGACATGGGAGTTGATTCATCGTAGCTTTGGATCAGAGCTTGAAAATGATGACCATCTTAAACATGTCGCAAAGGTATTATGGCTCAGTTTCAATGAGTTGCCTTACCATCTAAAATCCTGCTTCTTGTATTTAAGTATTTTCCCTGAAGATTTTGCTATTAAACGTGTATGGATAATCGATCTATGGATTGCTGAAGGTTTCATCGAAACAACACAAGCAAATACAACAAAGGAAGAGGTTGCTGATGGCTACCTAAATGCTCTCATTGCCCGGAACCTTATTCAGGTTAAACGACAGGAAGTCTATGGGAAAGTTCTCTTATTTTGTGTTCATGATCTGATACGTGAGATAATTCTAGTGAAATCCAGAGAGGAAAATCTCTTTATATCTTCTACTGAAGAAAATATAATCCTCTCCAATAAAATTCGTCGTCTGTCCATCCACAACGAAGGTAAGATTATCCCAAGGTGCGAAGGATCCTCACATCTTCGCTCATTACACATTTTTGGAGGGGTTGGGCTATGTGATGCCTTTCATAGCTCATCATTTTCTGGATTATATTTGCTGAGGGTGGTCCGTATTGAAAATGTTCCCTTAGAAAGCTTTCCTAAAGCTCTGACAAGTTTGCTACACTTGAGGTACTTGAAATTGAAAAATACAAAGATCAAGCATCTCCCAAGTTCAATAGGGAATCTAATAAACCTAGAGACACTTAGTCTTGTAAACAACTTCATTTGTGAATTACCTGCAGATATTCTGAAACTCAAACGTCTGCGCCACATTGTAGTTTTACAAGATAAAACAAAGTTTTATTTTGCTTACAATTCCTATCATGGTGCTAAGTTTCCTGTTGGACTAAGAAGTCTAAGATTATTACAAACCCTGTCAACTATAGAGGCAGAGAGTTGTATAGTTGGTGAATTGGAAAAGCTTACTCAACTAAGAGAATTAGGAGTGGTCAAGTTGAGAAGAGAAGATGGGCCCAATTTGTGTACTTCGATTGAGAAAATGGGACACCTTCAATATTTTACAGTAATGTCAATAGAAGAGGATGAGGAACTTGACTTGCATTCTTTGTCACATCCTCCACATTCTCTACAAAAGCTTTACTTGTTTGGACATTTGAAGAAGTTACCCCAGTGGATTGCCTCTCTTCAAAATCTTCTTCATCTGCGTTTGTATTTTTCTGAACTCTTGGATGATCCTCTTGAAGCCCTTGGATTACTGCCGAATTTAAGAGAACTCTTGCTCAGCAAGGCTTACAATAGGGAGGAGATGCGTGTCGGGGATGGATGTTACCAAAAGCTCAAGGCCTTGCATCTCATTGAGTTAAGAGGGTTGAAGAAGGTGAGGATAGAGAAAGGAGCAATGCCTAATCTTGAAGTTCTAACAATTAGGCGTTGTGAAGCACTAGTGGAGGTGCCTATCTGGCTTCAACATCTCACAAACCTGAAGGAGCTTTATCTGAGAGATATGCCGACTGCTTTCTTGGAGGGTCTTCAAAGGGATGGGAAACAAGGATCAATTGATTTCATTGGGCACATCCCATGCATCCGATGCCATGAAACTGAAACAGACAAGCTTTGGCGAATTCAGTGATTATTGAGAGGGATGGACTCAGTCCAGATGTACGGCTTGAGCTTTATATTTTTTTCCAGTTTTTTTCCCTTTTACTAAATACTTGCAAAATATGTTGACACATCACCAATGCTAATTTTTTAGGATGTATAATGTCTTGATCCAGCTGAAACTAGCTTTTGTTTGCTAAGGATTGCCGTAAGTTTTTTTGTTTTGGAATTCATACTATATAACTATTAATTTTGTAACAATTTGTTACTTTTGAAGCTTCTTTAAATAAAATCATACATTAATTGGGACAAGCCAAGCTGGTGACCAACCAATTTCAACTATTAATTCTGTAATTTATACTACAATACTCTATAACGATTAAATTTGTAATTAACTTTTTTGTGACCAACCAATTTTCACTGTTAATTCTGTAATTTATACTATTGTACTGTATAACGATTAAATTTGTAATTATCTTCTTTCGTTTGATGAAATACTTCCAAATTATGTTGACACATTTGTTAACTTTCTATGTGTGTTGGTGGATCAGCGAAGGACAGAGCTCAGAGGTGGGACAAATGAAAGGATGTATGGTTTGCTTGTGCAATTGGCTTTATGGAGGTTGATAGGCTTCAAGGGAACGATGATTACATCGAACTGAGTATTGAGGCAGTAGCTTATTTGCTGAAGTGCTAGCTGCAATCTAGAATCAAAGGTACAGTTGCTAAGCTCTGCAATCTAGAATTGAAGGTATATTGCTAATCTTATCTTATAATTTGAATAACTAGGGTGGAGTATGGTTTTTAGTATTTGTTGATGAAGCATGGAAGACAGTTTTATATTTTGAGTATAGGAACTTCTGAAAAGTGAACTTCATTGTCAGTGTTTGCTGTGTGCCAGTATGCCTTGACATGCATAGATGGATTCAGTATCCACAATTTGATGGATGTTAATGTTAGGAAACGTGATTCAGGTGGATACAGATCACAATGAAAGCACATACAATAAAATAGGATCAAATAAATAACAGCAAGATCATATACAACAAGACACTAAGATTTACGTGGAAAACCTTTCAAACCAAGAAGGAAAAAACTACGGGAGAGAAATACCGATCCATTAGAATAAGCAGGTTATAGAGATACACATAGAATACCTCGCACATATTCTCTGGATGCCTCATACACACCCTAAACAAGAACACTGTAATAACCCTCTCTCTCATATCCCAACGGGACACTTCTCAAAATTCTATTGAATCCTTAACTTATCCACTTATAAATAGAATTCCTCTAAGTGCTTATGCAATTCCAGTCTCACACAACTGAACTACGCAAGATACGAAATCTCGATCCCAAAATACAAGAAAAACCTAATAGTTAAGGAAGCCTATTTTGGTTTAGAAGTCTTTCAAGGACTGACTTTCTAGAAAGAAGTAGTTCTAACAATTGCCAAACAACTAGCAATCTAGCAATGTCAGAAATAGGAATTGGTAATTTGAGTTTCAAAGCAGAGGAGAGAATCATAACATTGGGATGATAAAGTCGTTTTCCATTGACAGTAGATAAATTAATTTTGTATTTTATGTGTGTAACGCGTTATTTTTTGCGCTCTACGGTGGGCGGACAAGTGGGCATAAAAATATAAAACATAAGCAAGACAAAATGCTAAAAAAAATTGATGCACGCAAGGCTGAAAAGTAAACGTAAGCTGCGAGAGTGTAAAATTATATGATACAAATACAAAAAAATAAACATGTAAATGTAAGAAGGAAAACACGAAATGCAGCAATTAACGATTGCTAATACATGTTGTAAAAATATTTATTAACTAAGAATGCAAACGGTGTTATCTGAACCCAATATATATTATATATTTTTTCAAAAAAATAAAAAATAAATAACAGATAGATCGAGCAGTTGATGTGGTGTAAAAGAAGAGAAAAAATTTTCACCAATGCAAAATGATGTGATTGAATGCATGTAGGTCTTAATGCTTGGCATGCAATTAACTTGCAAATTAATAGGCTGGTATAAACAACCGGAAGAGCCAGTGCCGCTATTGCAGAGGAGGCCTTTGTAAAATTTACTGTGGCTGACAGAAGGAGCTATCAGTAAAATATCCAACGAATTAATTGCCTGTTTGCAGTTGGATTTTTGAAAGGAACGGCTGCTATTGATCCCACTCGATCGGACGAGCTATGATGGTGGTCGAAAACACACAATGATCGATCGGTAGATCGGCATTCGTATATATTACGTGACGGTGTGGAAAAAGCCAAACGATCTTTTCAGATACATTTTTTTTTTATTTTTCGAAATTTTTTATAAATGTGTTAATCTAATTATATTTAATTTATAAATCAAATTTTACTATTTTTGAATATGTGTATATATTTATAATGTTTATTTTATAAATGTGTTAATCTAATTATATTTATAAATCAAATCTTGTATTTTTTATTTTTCATTTATAATGTTTCCAAACCACCTTCTTTCTTGGTCAAATATACCATTAAAATCTCATAAATGTCGAATATTTTGGTTGAGGCAAACCATTCATTGTGTTACCACCAATCCATTAGGCTTGAGAAGAATATTCTCCTTATCATCCTGAATACCAATTTCTCTTGATGAAAGGTAAGGATTGGTGATTATTGTTTCTAAAATGGGCTTCCATGCATTGGGGAGCCATTCTTCATATAGGTCCTACATAAATCTCGGCTTGCAAATATATGAGTAAAAATTCAAATATAAATTCACAAAAAGTCCATTACTTTGTAACTAGGAAGGACAAAAGGTAGTAAACTCATTTAAAATTTTAATTTTCATATTTAAGTGGGGTTGTCAACTGTCAACAATGTGGTATGTGTACTTGGCAGAGTTGTTTATAACTCATTTAATTATGGGTGCATTTGGTAATGGATAAAATTTTTGATAGAGAGTAGAAGTTGTCAGATGATGCGATATAATAGGAGTAATGATGACGAATAAATAGGATAAAGTTGAAATAGACATATTAGTTGTGTTGGTAGTTGTGTAGAAATGATTGAAAAGTAGAGTAATTGTATAGAAAAATGTTAAAAAATTATTAAAAAATAAAGTAGTTGTGAAGAGTAAAAATTTTTAACTTACAACTTTCACTTATTACCAAACACACCTTATATCTATTTATCTGAATGGAGAAAAATATCTATTTATCTGAATGCAGGAAATAATTGGTAGAAGCATGCATGAAGAAGATTTCGAATATTCATTTATGCCCTGCCTTATGATCCTTATATGTACTTTACGTTCAGGATGTAAAGCTTATGATTTTTGTGATGCAAAGCACTGAAATCAAATGGTTTAATCAATACCAACCGAGCAGCGGTTGGTCATCCCAGCGGCATAAAGGCATTTGCGACTACAAGGATGCATGTTCAAATCTCACTTCAGCTGGGATTTCGGTCAAAAATGTTTGAGAGTGTTTGAGAGTGGTTTGGTTTCTCTTTAAATTAGATGGGAGCTGTCTTCTTAATTGTTAGGTGAAATTGTCTCTAGAGATTTCTTTGGTGAAGCTGTCTCCAAAAATTTGTTGTTAGAATATCTCAAAAATTTGTTGTTAGAATATCTCAAAATTTCAAAGTAATACAAATTGAGATGAATGTAAGTATACCAGTAAAAAATTGGTTTAATCAATATACTAATTTTTAAAACTCTTAATTGAACATCTAAACTATTTAAAATCAGTTTAAGGACTGTTTATATTTATTTTCTACCAAGTATTAGTGTAATTTCTTATTTTGAGTACTGCTGTAAGAATCGGCCGGACGATTTGCCTACGGTTGCGTCTGATAGTAATAAACCGTTAAACCGGCAGTGGAACCGTTTGTTGTAGTCAAACTGAATTAGAGGCTGCATATATATTTAAAAAAACGGGGCTTGAGTCGGTTCATTTTTTATCAGTTTCCCCCTCTTTTCAGTTTTAACCTCAGCTCCTGCCCACCCGTAAGCAAAAGCCCCAAACCCTAGCATCTGCATCCCCAGCTCACTTCGGCCATTTCGCCCACATCAGCCCATCCTTTGATCGCCGGCAACCAGCAACTAGTGGCTGCAACAGCCAATTTCCTTTTCATTTCCGTCGGGCCATTCGTTGATCTGGTCCACAGTTGTTATGATCATTTCTCCATCTTCTTTCCTACCTAATATGTCATATATGGCAAGGCATGCTTGTTCGTTTTTAACTTCAAAGCCATCCTTAATCACGCTTTAGGCTTCTGCCATGCCATCAAAAAATTACATGTGGTCTACACAAATTAAATATTTTTTATAATTATCTTATGCGGTCTACACAATTACCCACTTTAGGCTTCCTTAATGTAGAAATTGTCTCTGCGTATATGTAACTTAGGTACTTTATGTTAGAATTGTACTCATATAAGGTGTCCTAATTAAATAATAAGTCCTTGGGTTGAAAGATAGCCCAGCGTATCTGAAATGCGTACGCAACCCGAGTTCAGATAGAACTACACTTATACTAAGAGTCATGATGGGAAGACTTTATAAATAGAGCAGTCTAGGTCCCTCTTTCGTACGTGTACATCACAAGTGGTTCCCATCTACCACTAGTATCATAGGGAGAAGTGTCGAGGGAGAAGACCTCGTACTCTACTCGGTCTACAGGTGGAATCTACGCACACATGGATTCAGGTACCCTTCCGCATCACATGATTTCCAATTTATGGTATCAGAGCACACATTTCGATTTTGGGTATAATAGATTCCACCCATAATATATATATTTAATGATGCTTGAAATATTCATTATTGTATTAGAATATTTTTTATTGATTATTATTATTATTATTTGGATGCGGTAATCTGAAATAAGTATGAATGCATTATGCCATAATTTTTTTTTACGGAAGATTCAGACCTATTATGCCATTAATTAAAATAAAATAACAATAATAATAATCTTGATGCTATGGCCGTGAACTCGCGGAAATCCGGAGGCAGAATCCCGTTCTTGTATCATGGGTTGTTTTGTATTTCAAAAAGGAACAGATACCGAAGGGCCGTTTTTTTGCTTTTTGCTTTTTGCTTTTTGCTTTTCTTTTCTTTTCGTTTTTTTTAATGGCTGGCACGGATGCTATGGTTCGTTTTCTTTTTTTACGATGGATTCAGTCAAGTGTCCGGAGATCGTGTAGCATGAGAATCCTATCTAATATGAATAATTGCGAATTATTTATGGCACCTAAAAAAATAAAGTCCGTACAACATATTAATTAAAAGGACATGCAAATCAAATCAACGTATTTTATTACCGCACTTGACTTTTCTTCTTCATACGAATTCAGTATGTGGACTATTGATGCCTTTGATATGTTATTAATTTTTTTTATGCAATAATAATAATAATAATAAAAGTTAATGATTTTAGATATATGTAATCGATATATCTAAAATCATGCCTATTGCTGGACTGTATATATATAAATTCATGTACGTTGAATTTTTTTTTTTTAATCTAGAATTCATGGCCAATTCTAGAATTACGGCCAATTCTGGAATTAATACCATGGATTTATTTTTATTTTTTTTTCCTGATCGATGTATACAAATATTAAAATAGCATGTAAAATGGTTCTTTCCTTGACCTTTTGATAATTTTTTTTTTTTTTTACAAAATGGTTCTTTCCTTTTGAACCGGGCTTGGGCATTTTCGAGCCCGCCCAATAAGCCCATGAGGTTGGCCCATATCCAGGAAGCCCATTTCAGTCTATTGCACCTGGGTGGGCAGGCCAACTTCTCTTTTCCTTAACTTTACAAGCCCATGCGGGCAACCCGTTTTAGCTCATAACTGTCTAGGCCCAAAACCCATTATGACAAAAAGGGCACGTGGCCCATTATAAACCGTCCATACATAAATTAACATAATTCTTGGTCCCATTATCCAAATTGGACGATCCAATAGTCGTTTTCTATCTTTTTGGACATTCTGGATCTAATGAAAGGGTCTGATTAAGCTAAATAGGTCAATTAACAAAATCCTTTGAATATTTATGCAAATACATGCAAATTTTTTTTAAATTATATGTGCAATTAATTCATGTGATTAGTTTATAAATGCCTGATTAAAAATTTATTTATGATTTATTGCTTTCCAGTTAATGTTAAGCATGCAATGTATATATATATGAATAATTATATAAGTTATGATTATTAAATTTTTATAGTGAGATTACATTCCATGGCATGACTGGAGGTTGGTGTCTAGGCAAGAGGTATTGAAGAGGATCACATGGTTATTTAATTAGGTCCCTGCTATGCAGGGGGAGCCTCCCACGCCCCACCTCACTTACCTAGCTGATCAAAAGAAATAATATGAAATTTAATCGCACATAATGAATTTAATAATAATTATTATTAAATTATTCATATATATATTATACTCTATAATAATTTTGATTGTGTATTTTAGTTGCCCCAAAGGGTCTAAAATACATTTTTCTTAAAAAATTATTATTATTGATTATTATGCAATTTATGTTTAATAAATATTGTTCATCTTTATGTCTTTTGTTGCCCTGAAGGGTCTAAGATATTTAGTTGATCAAATTTATTAAACAAAGAGAGAATAACATGATTTTTCCTCTCATAATAGAAATTACATTATTAAAGAATATTATATTATAGTTTTACCCGAAGGTAGCTATAATTTAATATTTTTTATTAATAATTAACTAGAACTGTATAAACGCGGGAAATTTTCTACCCGAAGGTAGGGATTTCTTGATTTTATATATTCATAATTAATTATTGAATATTATTGTTTATCATAGCATTATTGAATATAATCATGCATTATTGCTTGTGTGATTAATTTTGATATTTAGCTATGATTAATTATTGTTAATGGAATTGTTACATAATATTTTATCTGAATCATAATGGTAACGTGAGCTTAATCATTTTTCACAGCTATGGCTCCTGTTCCTCAATCTCATCTGTTTAATATCCCGACACTGAATGGATCAAATTATTCTAATTGACATGAGCAATTACTTATTACCTTAGGATGATTGGATCTGGATTTAGCCTTTCGTGTTGCAAAACCTAATGACTTAACGCCTGAAAGTACTGATAGTCAAAAAATTCAATTTGATAAATGGAAGAGTTCCAATAGGTTGTCTCTTATGATTATAAAGAGTACAATAGAAAGGAATATCAGGGGTTCTATTTGTGACCCTGAAAATGAAAGTGTCAAAACTTATCTTGACTCAATTAAGGAAAAATTCAATGGGTCAGATAAAGCATTAGCTGGAATGTTCACTAACAAATTGACTTCAATGAAATATGATGGCATTTGTGGAGTGCGAAAGCACATAATGGAAATGTCAAATATAGCTGGAAAACTTAATGAACTAGGGATGAAAATCTCTGACTCCTTCCTAGTCATATTTGTCATCTCAGTTTTCACAATTCAAAATCTCCTATAACACACAAAAGGAGAAATGGACTTTAAATGAATTAATATTCATGTGTGTACAAGAGGAAGAAAGATTAAAGCAGGATGGATCAATGACTATCTATTTCACATCGACTTCTAAGCAGTACAAGTCAAAGAAAGGAAAAGGGAAGAATAAATTCCCATTAAAGAAAGGCTTAGAGGATGGATTGAAAAAGTCCGCTGAGAAGTGTCATTTCTGTTGGAAACAATGTTCAAAACAAAACAAATTGACCAAAGCATAAGTTTTGATAATTAAACAAAGACTAATTTGAGTATATAAAGTGTACTAATGAGTTTGCCAAGTGTTTAAGGAAAACAAAGAAGTCAAGTCGATTACCAAGTCGACTTGGACTTCGACTTGGGGTGAAGTCGATACCTAAGTCGACTTCACAAGCGACTTGAAATGGCAAAAGGTGGATAGCATTGAAAATAGAAAACAAGCAAGTGAAGTCGCAGGCCAAGTCGACTCCAGGTGCGACTTAGGAAACCAAGTCGCAGACGAAGTCGACTCCAGCATCGACTTCAAGCATCCAAAGTTGAAAAAGTGGAAACGGACATGACGAAGTCGCAGGCGAAGTCGACTCCAGGTGCGACTTGGGCGAAGTCGCAGACGAGGTCGACTCCAACTTCGACTTGAGGAGTTCAGACTTGAAGATTGAAGTTTCAAAGCCTATTCAAGGAATCCCTCACTCAAGATCAAAGCAAAGCTTCAAGATCAAGATCAAATCAAGTCTATCAAGTTTTAAAGACCAACTGAGTCAAATGCAACACAAGGCGCATGATTCAAAACTCAGGCTCTCCTAAGAATCATCAAGGAAACAAGCCAAGCAAGATAGAGGAAGATCAAATGAAAAACAAAGCGTATTTTGCAATGACCAAGTCAAGTCGCAACCCAAGTCGACTCCATCTGCGACTTGGGTCAAGTTGATGACCAAGTCGACCCTGACTGAAACTTGAAGTTGCGACGGTGAAGCGAAGTCGCACCCGAAGTCGACTCCATCTGCGACTTGGGCGAAGTCGCATCCGAAGTCGACTCCGCATGCGACTTGGGTCGCAACGGTCGGAATTTATTCGAACGTTGGCGCATTAAATGCGCCACCTACCCTCTAACGTTCGGATTCCCTCCAAAATTATAAATAGCATTCATGGTGAACGAGGGAAGTAGCTGAAAATCATTAAGAGTGCATAACTACCATCTACAAGAGCTTTAAAGAGATCAAGCCAACTAAAGAGGAAGAACTTTGCTTCAAACTGCAAGAGCTCAACTACTGATCATACAAAGCCACTTCAACAAGTTCTTCTCTGCGCCAAACTGCTTCTACACATCTGTAAAGTGTAGTTTTCTTATTGTTTCTGTTGTATGTGTTAAACTTGATTTAGTTTGAGGAACTAAGATCAAGTGTAGGCAAAGTAGTGTGTGATTGGAGTGTGACTCATCACCTACTTGTGCTGTGTTTTGTTGATGCCACCTAGAGCTGAAATCTAAAAGAGAGCAGTGGCTCTAATTGTATTAAGAGAATACAATAGTGGAACCCAAGTCACAAAGAGTGTGAGCTTGGAAGAGTGGAGTAGGGAGGTTGCCCGAACCACTATAAAAATCCTGTGTGCTTGATTTATACTTCTGCTATTTACATTGCTTTCCATTTAATTTCTCCATTAAGGGGACTGGATTAATCCGGGGATAAGCTTCTGTTTAAGATATAATTTTTAAATACCCAATTCACCCCTCCCCTCTTGAGTTTTGCCATCAACTCGGGACCAACAAGTGGTATCAGAGCGGTTCTTTGAGTTTACCAAAGAGATCTTATTAATATGGCATCCCAATCTACTTCCGTTCCCGCATTTGCTGAAGGCCAATCCTTTACAAGGCCACCGTTGTTTGATGGGAACAATTTTGGATATTGGAAGCTTCGTATGAAGCAACTCATCATGGCTACCGACATGGATTCTTGGATTGCTATCCAATATGGAGTAACCTTGCCTATCGACGAAAGAGCTTCCAAATGGACCGATGAGGAAGTAAGAATTGTTAAGAGCAACGCCAAAGCTATGAACTCTTTATTTTGTGCTCTTACTGCTTCTGAATATGATAGGGTATCCTCTTGCTTAACCGCCAAAGAAATATGGGATACGCTAACCTCTATCTATGAAGGAACTTCTCAAGTCTAATGGACGAGAAGAAATATTTTGATTGGAGAACTGGAAAACTTTAGAATGCTAGAAAGAGAAAATATCTTTGAAATGTTTGCTAGATTCTCTAAAATTACTAATGTTCTAAAAGGTCTCGGAAAGGCTATATCTGAATTTGAGCAGGTCATGAAGATCTTAAGAGCTCTACCCGAATCATGGACTCCAAAGATCACTGCAATAGAAGAAGCCAAGGACCTTAACACTCTAAAGCTTGAAGACTTAATTAGCTCACTCATGTCACATGAGCTAATCAAGAGAAGAAATGAAGATCAACACAGGGGCAAAAGAGCAATTGCTTTGAAAGCCGCACAAGACACAGATGACTCCTCTTCTTCTCAAAACGACGACGAAATCGCCCTACTCACAAAACGTTTCAGAAAATTTGTGAGGAAAGGCAAAAATTTCAGAAGCTTCAAGGATAGAACTCCCAGAGAAAAGAAGAAAGAATCAACCAAATGCTATCGATGCGGCGGTTCGGGACATATGCAAGCTCAATGTTCAACTCCCGAAGAAAGCAAAGTAAAAGAACAAAGAAAAGATCGAGGGGACAATAAAAGATTCCAAAGATACAAAGGAAGAGGCATGTACGTGAATGACGAGGAATCTACAACGAGTAACTCCTCAAACGATGAAATCGAAGTAGAAGAATGTGCAAGAATCTGCTGCATGACACAAATCGAGCAAGAAGAACAAACTACCTCAACAAAATGCACAAGTAATGAAGAGGTAAGTTCCAAACTCTCTCATTCTAAGTCAAGTTATTCTTCTTTTCAAGATTGCCTCAAATGTACTGAATTAGAAGAACTACAAACTGCATATGATTCATTGTATGAAGAAATGAAGAAATTAGGAAGCAAGTTTACAATTAAGAAGAAACAATGTGATGCAGTAATAATTACAAATGGTAAACTTGCAGAGAAATTAGACAAAATAAAATAAGAAAATGATATGCTGAAAAAGGAGAACGAATCATTAAATGAATCATTAGCTAAGTTCTCTAATCCAGGAGAAAATGTTAAAATATTTCTGAATATGACCTCCTAAACACATAAAAGAGGTCTTGGATATCATACATTTGAGCAAGGAGAAAGTAGCAAATCAAATGTGCAAATACTTGAGAAATATCAAACTAAAACTGCATCTATATACAAGCCACAAAAGAAAAATTTTAAGTGGATTAGAAGACCAACTATTGAACCATTGCATACTTGGAGGCCTACTCTAAGATTACCTATGGCTTGTAATTTCTGCAATAAATTGGGTCATAAAACTTACAAATGTAATTTTAAGAAATTATATGACCGTGGTGCAAAATTAGTTTGGGTTCCAAGGAACACAAGATTTGGGCTTTCCAAGTTAGAACAACAAAGATTAATATATATTACTAACCCAAATGGACCCATAAAATGGGTACCAAGGAGATAAGATTTACTTGCTTATTTTTTCAGACATGTTTTAAGGCAAAGGCAAATAATGAATGGTTCATGGATAGCGGTTGCTCAAGGCATGTGACCGGTGAAAGAAGCTTATTTCATAAACTTAAGCCTTGCAACGATGGAATGGTTGCCTTTGGTAATAATGAAAAAAGTAAAATTAAAGGTAAAGGAAATATACGTAGTATTTCAAATGCATGCATGGAAGATGTTTTGTTTGTTGAAGGACTCAAACACAATTTAATGAGCATTAGCCAATTATGTGATAAAGGATACAAGGTTGTGTTTGAATCATCTATATGTAATGTATTTGATGGATAGCATATCATGTTTAGTGGTAAAAGACATGGAAATGTATATTTGGTTTCACTTGATGAATTAAATGGTCAATGTCTAATGGCCATTGATAATGATCCATGGGTTTGGCATAAAAGGCTTGGACATATAAACATGGGAAACATAAAGACCCTATGGAAAAAGAGTTTGGTAGAAGGATTATCAAGATTGAAATATGACAAGGACAAGATTTGTAAGCCATGTCAATTATCAAAACAACCCAAGATGCCTTTCTCTACCAAAAAGGAAATTTCCACCACCAAGCCACTTGAATTGCTACACATGGATCTATACGGGTCATCCGACATTCTAACCATTGGTGGAAAGAAATATGTATTTGTCATAGTTGATGATTTTTCAAGATTCACATGGATAATTCTCTTAGCTAGTAAAGATGAAGCCTTCTCTATGTTTGCAACTTTTGTAAATTTGGTGCAAAATGAAAAATAAAGTACTATTGTGACCATAAGAAGCGATCATAGTGGCGAATTCGAAAACAAACGATTCATGAAATTTTGCAATGAAAAAGGAATTCACCACACATTTTCTGCACCAAGAACTCCACAACAAAATGGAGTAGTAGAAAGGAAAAATAGAACTATACAAGAGATGGCTAGAACTATGCTAAATGAGAGCAATCATCCAAGAAATTTTGGGGTGAAGCTGTAAGTACAGCTTGTCATGTATTGAACCGTGTCACCATTCGAGCAATCTTGAAAAAGACCCCATACGAACTATGGAAAGGAAGAAAACCAAATATTTCTTATTTTTATGTTTTTGGATGTACGTGTTATGTTTTGAACAATGGAAAAACTAACTTGGGAAAGTTAGATGCTAAAAGTGATGAGGCTATATTTCTTGGATATTAATCAAATAGCAAAGCATATAGAGTTTTCAATAAACGAAACCAAGTTGTTGAAGAATTCTTACATGTTGTATTTGATGAAATTAACCAAACTCCGAGAAAGGAGGATGAACTAAGTGATGCAGATGAGACAAAAGGCAAAGAACAACCAAAGGAACTCGAGCTCAAGCCAGAAAATCTCATGGAGGAAGAGGTAAGTGAAGGTAATGATTCTTATAAACCTCCAACTGATTTAAAGTTCAAAAATGGCCATCCAATTGAGCAAGTTATTGGAAATGTATATGAAGGAGTGAAAACTAGAAGATCAAAACAAAACGTTTATGGTCAATATGCCTTTGTATCTAAAATTGAACCAAATACCATTGAACAAGCTCTCAATGATGAAAATTGGGTTATTGCAATGCAAGAAGAGCTAAACCAATTAGAGAGGAACAATGTATGACACTTAGTTCCTAGACCAAATAATCACACTATCATTGGTACCAAATGGGTATTTAGGAACAAATTAGATGAAAGCGGACTTGTAATTAGAAACAAGGCCAGATTAGTAGCCAAAAGGTATTCTCAAGAAGAAGGAATCGATTTTGAAGAATCATATGCACCCGTGGCTAGATTAGAAGTCATACGTATTGTACTAGCATTCGCTTCTTATATGAATTTCAAATTGTTCCAAATGGATGTAAAAAGCACATTTTTGAATGGCTATTTGAATGAAGAAGTATATGTTGAACAACCCCCTGGTTTTGAAGAAATGAATCAATCAAAGTATGTTTATAAATTGACCAAAGCACTATATGGATTAAAGCAAGCTCCAAGAGCTTGGTATGAAAGGTTGAACAAATTTTTGATTGATCATGAGTTTCTAAGAGGGAAAGTAGATATTACTTTGTTCATCAAATACAAAAACAAAGATATTTTAATTGTACAGATTTATGTAGATGACATAATTTTCGGTGCTACTAACGAAAATCTTTGTCAAGAATTTTCTAAGATTATGCAGAGCGAATTCGAAATGAGCATGATGGGAGAATTAAATTTCTTCCTTGGACTGCAAATTAAGCAACAAAGTGAAGGGATATTCTTGAACCAGTCCAAGTACGTCAAGGAAATGCTCAAGAAATTTGGATTGCAGAATAGCAAAGGGGCAAACACTCCAATGAGCTCTACAATCAAGATCGACACGGACGAAAACAGTAAAAGTATCGATCAAAAGCTTTATAGAAGGCATTAAAACAACCCAACTAAATAACCCTCTTGACCGTCCAAAGGCATTCAACCTAATATATATATATATATATATAACATTAAAACATCATAACACCGAACTCCTCTTTTTTTTTTTGGAAAATCTACACCAAACTTCATTTAACATCCATCTTTTATTATAATATCTCATTAATTAGGTTTTAATACAACCTGTCCTCAAAATTTACTATGTTAATGTCATCAATTGAGTACAGGATCCTGTACAAATGACCTATGTTTCATGACGAATGTGATGAAATAAACAATCAGCATACCCAAGCCATCATCCCGTTAGTTTTTTTCTTTTTTTAATGCCAATACAACCCTCTACCTCCCTCCATACCTCTCATGCCCATCAGCCTCTCCTCTTCTCTCAATCTTCATGTTTGTTCTTTCAGTTTCTCTCTGATGCATGCTCACATTAATTACCATCCATAGCTATTCCATTAACACAATCACTTCTTTCGAGTCACTATATCTTCACCAATGGATAGAGTCCAATTAAAACTCTAGAGATATCTCTAATGGATATAGTTTCCAATTAAATCTAAAGTTTATCTCTTTTGTGGGCTCCACATGCCAAAATTTAGCAATAAAATTACTCATTTACCATAAGTTACGGTCACTTGAATTGTTGACTTATTCAAATGCAACTTAAGCTTTTACCTATCTCGGCGACCACAATTTCCTTTTTTTTTTGATTGGTATCATATACACCTGTGACATCTTGATATTACAAATCAAACCCATTCACAACCCTCACAATGGAGGGGCAAATTATAGATACCCTCGTACTTGAAGGACTAAGTATAAATACCTTCATAACAAGAAGGACACATGCAAAGGGTTACAAAAGCCCACACCAAATGCTATCTGTGGGTTTCGAACCCACAACCTGACAACACCCCAACTGGTATTGCCACCAACTAAGCTAACCTCAGTTGGCGGCGACCATAATTTCCTACTTTAAATTAAATTAATAAAATATGTAAATCTCTTTTCTACCATTTAATGTCTAGCTTGGGTATTTTTAACTCATAAGCTCACTAATGATTTAGACCCACAAAATAAGTAAATATAATCAATATAACTCTTTCATCATAATGAAATTTCCACATCATTCAATTAAAAAATTACACTTTTATATAAATTACAAAATACCTCTAATTCTCGCATACGTCAACCATTACCCTTTACTAATTTGTAAATATAAAAACTTTTACATTTTCATAATTATTGTATCTTACTCTACCTATTTATTTTATATAAATTTAGAAAATGATCTAAAATTTTAGGGTTACACATGTCCACTCACTATCGGTAACTTTGGTTCGCCACTGGTGTTCCTACTCAGATGGGCTTTTTGGTGGGCTGAGCTTGGGCTTCGCTTCTTGGTCTTCTCCTCTTGGGCCAAGTCTTGACTTTGGGCTTTGGCCTCTAGGATTGGGCTTAAACCCATCAGCTATATCATCACGCGGTAGCCAGCCTTAGAATGTGATCGAACCAATGTTTGGCTTGTAGCAGCTAGGCTCAACCTGGTCCAGCATATCTTTGAAGACCTATTTCAGCTTCTAAAAATTTACAGAATTTTCTACTATTTCTGATTTTGCATAAAATTCCATGACAATATATAATTTTCAAAAAACTACTAGACAAAATTGCAAATGACCAAAAAATACGAAAGTAGGCAGCGACTTTCACTCTTCCCAAATGATAATTTATATAAGAGATATAGTAATAATATTTTAATATTATTTTCATGTATATATATCTCTTTTAATTCTCTTACTATCACCTTACATGCATTTAAAAAAATGCATTAAGATTCCTCTTATCAATAATTTAACTAAAATATTTAATTTTAGGTCATCTAAGCATAATATAACTTACATAGTTACACATCTTAATTTATTTCACTTTGAAATAAATTATAATTATGCTATTTATGCTTTCCCTCTTACCTAAAGTTATTTACATGTTATTAAAATTCTCAAAATTAATGATAATTTCTTACATAATTAATTTAAAGAAAATATTATATTTCTAAAATAATTATATGGTATCCATACAACTCCTGCAATTAAGTATATAATCTCTTCAATAGTCACAACATGAAATCACATATTGATATAATCACGAATGTAATCACGTGATAAATCTTCATTAAATCATGCTATAATTAAAGGTTAAAAGAGACAAAATTCTCTCCCTTAAAGAAGAAAATAAAAGTAAATACTTAAACGGATAAGATCGTCTCTTCTCTCCCCTAGGCAGCTTATGTATAGTTTCTACTACAACTTCTAACAGGATTTGATAGAGAAATGGTTGTCCAAAATGTGATTTCATTGAAACTCAAAATGCTGGGCCCCATAGAACTAAAAAAAATACATAATTTATTCATTTACCAAGACTTGATCTTGAGACCTTTACAAAAGACCAATATCTTAACTACTTGAGCATCTTAGGCTATTAAATTAAATACTTATAACATTTTATATAATCCAACCTATGCAACCTATGTGAGCTTAATTGAGCTTAGCACATTAACAATCCACTTACTTTTAGCCAATTATGTAGTCGAATGGTCAATGATTAATAGTTATTACGCTACATTAGTGGACACGTCATCACTTGACTAGTTAACTTATCATTTTATTCATAATTTTTACAATATCAAATGCGACAAAAAGTATAAGTAAATAAGTCATTAAAATTTCATCATAAGTAGAGGTAAAACTTATGGCTAAAATTAAAGAAGCCATTAAAATTCTACTACAAACAATAATAAAGTTTATGGATATAATTAACATAAGATTTGGCTACGTTTGATTAATATAGGGTGTGTTTGGGAATGGATAAAACTTTTTGTGAAAAGTTTTGAAGAGTAAAAGTTGTCAAATGATGTGATATGATAGGGGTAATGATGAAGAGTAAAGAAAATAAAATTAAAATAGATAAGTTAGTTGTATAGGTAAGTGTATATAAATGATTGAAAAGTAGGGTAGTTGTAGAAAAAAATTTGAAAAAATAATTTAAAAATATAGTAGTTATGGAGAGCGAAAAGTTTTAGATTGAAAAGTTTTAAGATGATATTTTATACTCATTGTCGAACACACCTATAGTGAAAACTTTTGCTTTATTTAATCAAACATAGCAAAAGAATCTTAGCAGTAAAAAGTTGACCACTTTGTGTGAGGGTGAAAATCAAGGTAGATAAGTATGTGCTCAACCCCGACCCTGCATTTTATAATTCTATTGGACTCTACTTTTTATACTAGGAATATTGGTCCGACGTTTACCTTTCTTTAAGAAGTCTCAAGACAAACTTCATATTAGTTTCGGGTTGGTATTAGGACAACAGGTTGTGTTAAAAAAGTAAGTCAAAGTTTAAAAAGTTTACATACATATCAACAAAAACCTATATTTACGATAATTTTAAAGGTTAAATAATTCAATATTTTACTATTTAGTGAGTAAAATGTAATTCTCATAAGTAAAACACAATTCTTATAATAAAACATTAGTAAACTTTTTTAAATAATTTCATTTACAGCTTAACTTTGAGAAATATGTGTATTAACCTTAAAAGCACATTGATCTAAATATTGAATTGCAATTAAAAATATTACATTATAAAATAATAATATTCATTTTATAAGATATAAACAACATTGAAAATATATTTTATTTCATTGATAAATACATGAATGAGATAACTTGAACCACATGTATGCAATTAAAAAATAAAAATTTATCAATATAAATAAGTTATAAAGTTAAACATACACCAATATAAATAATATTCACATTAATTAGTCATAAAGTAAAACATATTTATCAAATAAAATAACATTCACGTAAGTAAATCATATCATTTATAAAAATAATTTATACTTGTGAGTTAGGGCAGGTCGAGTCGAGGTGAGACATTGTTGTCTTGCCCCGCCCTTTGAAATTGAAACAAGGGTTTAAAATCCTGACCCATCCGGGTTAAAATCCTTGCCCTTACCCTATGTAAAATTAGGGTAGGGCGGGATGAAGTGTGTTAAGGGTTGACCCAACCCTATTTTCACCCCCTACTTATACTGCCTTTTTTTGTGATGTGGCTAAATATATACGCAAATGAATATTATAAATAATTTTTTAATTAGGGTATATTTGGAAGTGATAAAATTTTGGATGAAAAATTTTTGGTATAAAAATTGTTAAATTAATAGAAAATGACGTGATGTGATAAAGATAATGATAAAGAGTAAAGAGATTAAAATTAAAATGAATAGTTTGGATGTGTGGATAATTGTATAGAAATAATTTTAAAATAAGATAATTATATAAAAATATCAAAATAATTAATAAATAAAATAACTACCAAGAAAAAAAGTTTTAGACTAAAAAATTTCCATTTGCGTTTCTTTTTGAATGCCAAACTGTTACTTTCAATCATTTCACTGTAGTACTGCATTTTTTTAGATTTCCTTCTTTCTTTTTTCTTCATTGCACAGGCCTAGGCATGTACTTCTTGTATAGTTGTTTGTAGAGTTTCACAATTCATGAATACTATTTAATATTTTTTGGAATTTTAAAAAAGAAATTAATCAATCCATTTTCATATACTTGAAGAAAGTGGTTTGCTATTTCATTTTCAAAATTCTAAAAGATCTTCAACAATATTTATAAACTAACTATAAGATATTATACTTAACCAACACATCCGCGAATCTATATTAGAGGTGGTAATTAGGGCTGGTCGACTCGTGATCCAGTCTTGACTCGACCCATCTTTGACCCGGGTAAAACCAATTATTTTTTGACCTGGTATGAGGATGAACTAGAAACTTTGACACGAATTTAAAAATAAAGTCAGGATGGGTCAATTATGTCTTAACTTGAAGAGTCCTGACCCACCCGCATATTTTAATTTATTTGAAATATAAGCCTATATTTAAATCTTATTATTATGTTCTTTCAAAATTTCTACATTTTTATAATTAACTATATTAAAAGTAGAAAATTTATCTAGAAAACAATATAAGAATCAATAAGAAGAATTGACACTTATATAACTCTTAGGTATAATTGTATATTAACCTATTCTAATAAATTTATACTATATTTTTCTCATATTTTGTTTTAGTAATAATGTATTTTTAATAATTAGTAAAATATTAAAATATATAATATTTAACTTTAGTATATAAATTCTTAAGATTATCTTATTTGACTCGCATTTTTACCTAACCTTCTGTCTCGAAATTAGTCCGATATCAATCCAAACTTTGTCCCGGGACATTTTTAAAAGAAGTGGAGGTCAAATCAACCTTATCCCAGATCGATATAAAAATAAGATCAAACAAAATTTTTAAAAAATAACAAATATTTTAAAAAGTATGGTAAAAGTTACGCAAGCTCTAACCAAGATAACCTTCCCGAATCCGTCTACAAAATGGAGTCCAGCGCAAGAATGGGACTCTTCAATTTGGTCTGTCTATGTCCGTGATTTCAACGGAATAAAGACTAATCACAGACTTAGACTTTGAATTATAAAAAAAAAGACTAATTTGATTTTGAGTTTGTAAACGAATGCCGCCACTGAAATAGACTATGGTTGTGTTTAGAAATAGATAAAACTTTTGATTTATAGTTTTGGAGACTCTTGATTTAAAGTTGTTAAATGATATGATATGATAGAGGTAATGATGAGGAGTAAAGAAAATAAAATTAAAATAGATAGGTTAGTTGTGTAGATAGTTGTATAAAAATGACTAAAAAATATAATAGTTGTATAGGAAAAATGAAAAAATAATTAAAAAATATAGTAGTTGTAGAGAGTAAAAAGTTTTAGGGTGTGTTTGGGAAGGTGTAAAAATTTTGATGAAAATTTTTTTTATTTAAAAGTTATCAAATTAGTAGAAAATGATGTGATATTATTGCAGTAATGATGGGGAGTAAAGAGAATAAATTTAAAATAAATAGGTTAATTGTATTGGTAGTTGCGTATAAATGATTGAAAAGTAGGATTGTTTTATAAAAAGATGTGTAAAAAATAATTAAAAAAGTAATTATGAAGAGTAAAAAAATTTAGATTGAAAAATTTTAATTAGATAATTTTTTTTAATCGGCAAACACACCCTTAGGGTGCGTTTGGTAATTCACAAAAATGTCAAGTTAAAGCTTTTCAATCTAAAACTTTTCACTTTTCACTTTTCACAACTATCATATTTTTTAATTATTTTTTTACATTTTCCTATACAACTACTCTACTTTTCAATTATTTCTACACAACTATCCGCACGACTAACCTATCTATTTTAACTTTATCCTCTTTACTACTCATCATTACCTTTATCATATCACATCATTTGATAACTTTTATTCTCTAAAAATTTTTATCAAAATTTTTATTGATTACCAAATACACCAATAGTGAAAAAATCAGAGCAGGGTGAGACTAGGGGAGCGCAATTCAGTGCACTCGGGTGCATTCAGCCTCAACGCACCCGGGTGCACTACACCTATTTTTTTTATTTTTTTTTGAAAATTTTTGTATACAATGGTTAATCTAGGTTTATTTAACATATGTATCAATTTTTACTATTTTTGGAGACTTTTAGATATTTTTTTTAGATTTTTAAAAATCAGTGGCATTTTCGGTAATTTAAAATTACGAAAAATGCCACTGATTTTAAAAAAAAAAAATCTAAAAATCTCCAAAAATAGTAAAAATTGATACATATGTTAAATAAACCTATATTAACAGCTTCATGAAAAAATTTTCAAAAAAAAATAAAAAAAAATAGGTGCAGTGCACCCGGGTGCGTTGAGGCTGAATGCACCCGGGTGCACTGAATTGCGCTCCGAGACTAGGGGTCGGACAAAGAAGAGACGAAAACGCAGGGTGGGGGCACGTTTGGTATTCTGTGTACGTGTGAGTGAAAAGCGTGGAAATGGGTCTACGTCGGCTTCCAGCCTGCACCGTCTAGCTGCGCCTTACTGCCTGCAATAGCTGTGATATGACATTTTTTAGTACCGTCTCTCGAGACGCAGGGGAATGAACTGGGAGAATGGAGGCGACTGCAAGCACACTGGCCTGCGAAGAGAAACCATTGCCGTTTGCAACCACGCGGAGCAGGGAGAAGAGGGTTTTGCCGGCGAGACGAAAGAAGTGGGCGGGGCGAAGACGACAACCGGCCAGATCTTCGATTGCCATCACTGAGGTCATCTCCTCCGAGACGTCAAGGGAGCGTCATTGGGAGGGTCTCAGGCTGGCAACAGTGCAAGATCGGCGCTCTCACAGCCGCAGACGCGTGACGGAGGTATCTTCTCCTTCCCTCCTTCCGCCATCGTTGCTTTTTATTGGTCGATTTGTATGGACGTTGCCCGCCCTTTGTTCTCTTTTTTCCAATGGCAAAAGTGGATCTGGCCACATCTCTGATCACGTTCGATTCAGTCACGCCGGCCATTGACGGAATCTAGGCCTCCTTTCCATTCCTTCGTCTTCCGCTCATGCTCAGCCAGGATTTACGCTGTTCTGTAGCATCCACAAGAGTTGTTGCCGACCTGGATTTACGCTGTTCTGTTCCGTCAATTTCTTCTCTGCATT